>CABFVX010000352.1:0-30894 GCA_902151425.1 Timema shepardi
CGTGGTTCGGATTCCACGTTAAACTGTAGGTCCTCCATTTCATCTCACAATCACCCTACCATTACACATTAGAGTAAGTGTGTATAGCTCAAAAGGGTAGTAAGATGGGGTGGTAATAATATTAATAATAATGTTATAAAATGATATATCTTAACTTTCAATGCAGCATGTTTATACATTCCGCCATAAATATTGTTTTCATTTTGAAACCGGTACCTTTTCATACACTTCTCAAAGTTTATGGTCCATTCTATTCTGCTATGCTTGAATATTCTTATAGGGTGTTTTAAAAGACATAGGATTTAACGATGTATGGGTGCTATTGAGGAACAGCATTAAACAATGAGCATAATAAAGGGAAATAACTTTAAACATTTAACTATTTATTAAATAATATTGAATACATTTTATTTACATTTCAACAAGATTTTATCATGTTTAAAATAGGCTTTTAACTTGATTATAGCAATAAATCATACACTACATTTTATTTGCCTATTATCAACCCTTTCAAAGTGCTATGAAAATTAAACACATTAAGTTCTTAAAAGAGAAAAAACAACTAAACCCATGATTTACTCCTAATTGTGATGACTCAGTTGTGTTTGTGTGTGTATGTATAAAAAAAAAATTTGCACAGATCTGGAGATTGGGAGCTTATTGGGGAGGGGGAGAAAGAAACTCCACGTCATAAGTTACAACGCCTCCAGTGTGAGATGAGGGAACTTTGTGAAGAATTGGCACACCGCAAGGTGAGTGCAGGCAGGATTAATCATAACAGAAGAGCTCAAACTCAAATAGTGTCTGTTCAAAAGTTGACTTTCTTGCCAATTATTACAAAGTTTTATGCTCAACTTAAGTAGTGGCTGTATTGAATGCTTACATAACAAAAACTATTGAAGATATTCCACAAGGAAAAACAAAATGGCAGTGCGTTTGTTAAAATATTATATCTTAATTTAGGTTGAATGCTTGAAATTTAAAATGTGTTTAAGTAAAGAACAATACAGGTAAGCATGAACAAATTATAGTTATCTCTATTATTTTCTGATGACCTAAGATAGACAAGAATAAGAAGCCAAGATTTTCCTACTATTTTATATTAGATTTGCATTAAGTTGAGTTGGTGAATGGTAGCATTATAAAGGTTTGAATCTTGACAAGATGGACTAAGGAGAAAAGGGAATAGGGTACACATTTTTCCATCTCTTCACACTAATGTTGGTGCACTTCTAAGAAGTGCACATTTTATTATCATTATTTAATGTGCATTTTCTGAATCGACTGATTAAATCAGTACACCATGAGAGCGAAAGGGCTTACCAATTTTGCTGAGAACCCTTCTAGGATTCTTTTACATGTCACAATCGACATGGGACCATTAACCTAACTTCCTCTCCAAAGGAAGCTGTTTTATGGATTTTTACTGCTCAAGAAAAATCCATTGACCCTGGCTGGGTTTGAACTGATGAACATTGGGTCTTTAGGCGAACACTTTACTCAAAGCCCATCGAGGTTGACCACTTTATTATTGGTGTTAAGTGGTGTAAGTAAAATATATATGGTGTAGTAATAAAAAATTATGGATTAACATTTAAGTACTAAATTTTCCTTGCCACACAAATTAAGATTTATCCCTTCTCCTGATGAGTTCTGTTAGCATGAAACCTGGGTCGGGAGATTGGATGGTAACAATCGATTTTCTTCAAGAGGCAGCCATTACCTCTTTGTCAATTGGCAATAATGTAAAGTGTGAACTTTGTTCTTCTTTGCACTGTAAAAGATATATTTTGTTCGTTCCTTTTACTGCATATGTTTCTATACACCTTTCCTGTAGGCCTACCTTCTTCCAAATATAATAAAATTAAGAGTTGTATAATTCTTAATATGAAATGATGTTTGTTCATTGCATTTACGGCAAAGTCTTGTTAGTCCAAACCTGCGCTGGTCTGGAAGACGAGGTAATCTGAACCTGCGCTAGTTTTGTTCCCTTCAACCTCCCATTGGTATCTTCTTTTTATCTTAGTGGCCACATTTGACTTTTAATTTTGCTAGGGATTTTACATTAATTTATTGTGCAATGTTGTTGAGTCTAAAGAAAACACAAAACGCAAATTGACATCCATCCCTAGTAATAACCATATCGATTCTAACAAGAGCACATTTCTGCTAAAATGGTTCTTCATAATGGTGGTGAAGCTCACCATCTGCATTATAAAGAGTTCACCAGTGTCCGTTGCAATATTGCAAAAATAGCTCCAAGTAATTTCTATTACAGTCTGTTTTACTTATTTGTGATAGTTTTTTGTGAGAGGTCTTAGTTTATGTTGTGTCCTGATAGGTTTTGAGTGTGTTTCTTCCCCTTACAGTCCTTCTGGAACTAAATATGCCAATGTGAACTAGTTTGGTTGGGTGAGAGATGTTAGATTCCAATGTGTATTATAGTATATTCTAAAAGTCCTACCTTCTCTCAAGTATTCTATTAGTCTACCTGAGAAAATATTAATATTCCAAAAGGTACATTTCTTTTTGAGGTAGTTACATCTGGTCCAGGTTTGCCTCCAACTTCAAAGCTATGAATTAACATGTGCATTTGATCAACCAATACCCGTTAGTATTGTCCCAATTAGTTATAGCCAACCACGATGGTTGATGTTATTGAACTCTATCTCTCTCCCTGACCAATAGTGGCCTGGCTATTATTTTTGCTATAAAACATTTGAATAAATTCTTATCCAAGCCTAATTTGCGGCTTTAGCATATTTAATACCTACATTTGTCTCCCTGAACCATAAATTATAGATTAGATTTCATCTTTCCAGGAGTCTGTTAAGGACGAGAAGAGTCAGGATCAAAAAGAAATGGTTTTCTTAGCGAACCAATTAGAACAGGCAGAGAAACAACTAGCAGACATTAAACTGGAGGAGATACTAGGAACAGAGCTCGTTGCCAACCTCGCAGATCCACAAGAAGCGCAGCTCAAGTAAGCAGCGTGTTTAACCATAATTATACAAGGTTTTGGCTCTGGTTTCGGTTTCCATACATTTATTTTAGTGATTCTGGTTCATAAAATATATATTTTAAGAGATTTGGTTCCAGTTCTGGTTCTTGTTACCTGAAAGCTTAATATGTTACCTTTTTAAGTTAATTTAACTTAATTTATGGTATAAAATAAATATTTAAATTTAAAAAAATTGAATCTACCTTATAAAGAAAGTTACAAGAGCTGCTTCTACCTCAAACCTCACTTCCCCCTTACTTTTCATTATGCCATATTCTAGCTGGAGCCTCAGTAATTATAAATTGTTGTGTTTTATCAGAAGAAAAGTTTTATTTATTATGATTTACAAAATTGTTTCATGCTGTTCACTAGTGTAAGGATATGTTTTATCAAAGTACTCATCAACTTTATAGTTAACGTACACATTTTAACAGCTCTGCAAATATGCTAACATTCTTAATTGCTTGGGTAGTCAGAACTACTTAATTTTTGGACTAGACAAAAATAAAAAAGTGACTTAGCTTTTATGATACCCAGCATCAGACTACAGGCTGGTTTATGACCTTGCCTTGTCCTTGGAGACACACTCTACCTACTTGTTTGTTGTCTAGCCTCCTGGCCCTGTCTCCCTCTCATACCCAAACATCGCCATGACTATAATATCAGCTATAAACAAACCCTTCCATCAGAAACATGTCTATAACATAACAAACATAAACATTCAATTTACTACAACAATTATCATGTTAACAAAGGTGTTGGTTTCATCTTGTCTGAATCATCGATATCAAGGTCAGGGTTCAAATCTCGACTGAATGTACTAAGTGTGGCTATCTGAAATTGTATAAGGTTGGATGGGTTTATACTCCTAAATGTAACCCGGGAGGTCAGGATCTACTTGGGTTTGAGCCAAGTATAGTCTGGCAAGTATAGATTATTTACAAACTTACAACTCAGTCAAATTGTTTGCATATTTACATGGTGTATTTACAAATCCTCGGTCTAGTTATAAAATTCTATGACTTCCAGGTTTTACAAACTATATTTTTTTGACAAGTTTTTTTCACAGTCTTCCTTAGTAAATGATGATTTTAACATAGAGTACATTGATTACCAATTTTAAAAACAAATATTAGAAGCTTAAAAAATGATATTTATAAGTTTTTTTTTTCATTACTACATACATGTGTTGGGTACTATTTATGACACTGTGCAAATGTGAATAAACATATGAGGAAATCTCTCAATTTGGCATTAGAAGTGTTTCGGTGCAAAAAATTTTTTAAGGCAAGTATTTAAATTCCCCGATTTTTTACTAATTTTAATTAAACTCCCTGACAATTCCCTGTCTTTTATAGGTTTTCCCTCTTTTCTCAACCTGTGGCCACCACTATTGTTATATGGGATGGAAAAGAGTAGAATTTATAGCACGTGTTTAGATAATTTGTGTGAAGGGAAACTGGGAAACAATCATTGATAAGGCACCTTGATACACCCGTTGGGGTCCAATAACCCATCCCTTAGTTACCAGAAAACATGACAAGATGAGGTAGCACTTTTAGTCCTCATGATCACCAATGTGAGCTTGATCAATTTTTGTTTCGCTCTTTTAACCAAACCATTTTCCCTTGGAATCTCACTACATACGTACTTACTCCCTGATATTAATAAATATCAACACTTATCCTTAGTGTACCGATCAATAAATATTTTATTTTATCATAGAAATATATTAAGTAAAGTAGGTTTCTTTTCATTTGAGCTTCTTGTAATCTTTTAATATTCAAAATTCTTTTTCTTATAATCAAGATGATTTCTCCAATTTTGTACACCATTTAAAATAAATTCACAATTAATCATTACATTAGATTAACAACTCACAGCTGAACATGTACTGTCCCGGCTCGTTGAGTGACAGCAGCCAAGCATAATTAATAGGCTTTTCACAAAAAATAGAAGGTAGCTACAAGGATCTATTACCACTTTAATTTTAACTAGCAATAGTGGAATGTTAGGCCTCCATTGTGGTTTGGATCTTATGTTAAACTGTAGGGTCTTCATTTCATCTCGCAATCACCCTACCATTACACATTAGCGTAAGTGCGTATAACCCGAACGGGAAGTAAGACACGGTGTATAAAGATTCGGATTTACAGGCTCCGCTGTTGGACGCCAATTGAAGAGATTACTGTTTAATTAGCTGATAATTGCCCCGTGAAGAGTTTACTGAATAGTTACACAATTGTAAAGTTTGATACTATTTATTTATTCAATAATCACTTTTTGTAATGGTCGGAAAACTGATCATGTCGTTTAGAGTAACAATTTAGAGAGGCGGCTGATAACACGATCGTAGGAATCGCGGACAGGAGTTGCAGTCCGAGTACATCAAGGACTGGGCTCCTAGTGCCCTTCAATTGCACCATCCTTCGTATATATCCATTGCTCACCGAAGCTTCTGTATAGAAAAATAAAATAAAATATAAAAAAACATCTGGATAGAAGAATGTTTGAGAACAGGAAGCTGGCTCAAATTACCTTTTAAAAATGCATATCGATCTTTCTAGAAAAGGAAGTTATTATTTTAAAGACTTTTAAATTGTCATAATGACTCTACTTGTGCACTCTAACGTCATTTACAGTGGCTTTTGTGCCTTCTTAGAAGAAGAAGTGCTTTAAGCGCCACGTAATAGGTTGTATTATTTAAATTAAATTAAATATGTTTATAAAATTAGGACGAGATTATTGTCAATGCTCTCACATATTCTTTAGGGGCAAATCAGGTACATTACAGGTGCTAATAACAATAATAGTAATAATAATAACTAGCAATATATTAAATAAGGTAGTTTGAAAGAGTTTATTCAGTTAATTAATATAAACACCAAGATGTGATTATATCGTTGGAAGCGTAAACTATTTGTGGTGAGCATCTGGTGAGTGAAAATTTAAATTTTCCTCTTATTTCACCATTTAGAGCTTAAACTTGTATAATAATTTAAATTTAATTTTTTATTAAATTACTAGAAGCTTTTATTTAAATTCTGATTACACCAAGCCTTTCAACGTTATGTTACCTTCAATTTGACATAAATATTTTGCTATCATTCATGGTAAATGAGATAAAAATTTAGTAAAATTAACTTCTAGTCAAATGGGTATAATGCTGGTTGTATGTAGCCTTGACTACTGTATTTTTAAGTGAGTCATTGAAGTTTTTTAAATATTTTTGCTGGTCAATCTGTGGAGGGTGTATTAATATATCCATATTATGTGTTTTACTAGAAAAGCCTTGTCCCTAATTGAGGATCTGAAGCGAGGTGGCGATAATTTTGGGGATGCTAAGAATGTGGCAGTCTTAGACCAAAAGGAGATAACGTTCCAACTCAATTACCGACCAGAACATGCCAGGTTCTCGCAAACTACACGGCTGGCTGAGTTGGAACAGAGACTTCATAAGATGGAGGCTGTGCTTGGGATGGAGCCACAAAAACTAGTCAGTCACGAATGCTTGTACTTAATAACTATACTCATATTATTTAATTTTAGAGATTCAGACATTGAACATATCACTGCTGTACTAACTGGTAGAGTCAGATACTAAACATATATATTTTAATACTTTGTCACTACCCCCCTTCCTGTGGGCCTAATCTGTCAAGATAGCTTGCGAGGAACGATAGGGACGGCAACAAAATAGGTGTGTGGGTTTGTAATTTATAGAAGGCTTTGGTTTTTAGGGTTTATTCTAAGCTCTATTAGTTACTACTAAAATGTGGTGTTTAAAAGTTTTACACAAAGATATAAAAACTTTGATGTAGAAGCTCGTGAGAGAACTGACTTAGTAAGGAATACCTATCCTGGCTCAACTAACCTCTCCACAGATTCAAACCCAGTACCTTGGACACAACGGTTGACCTCCAGCTCAAGTACCCGATGATACAATATTCAAATCCGCATGGCCCCAAAAAATGGCAGTGAGATCCATTGAATAGATATTATTCGTTAGCCTCGGTAGTTCTAAAACAGAATTATTTATAGTTCAAATTGACCTAATTGCCGAGATGAGGACAAGTTGTTTTGAGTTGTCAGTGGTTTTGTCCTAATGTTTACTAACTCATAACAATTAAACTAGACCAGTTCTTTTTGCTCACTTATTTCAACACTATTATTTTAATTTTAAACAAATCCCAATAAAATCCCAAAATATATAGCTTGAATAAAAATCTGAACCAGGCCCTAGGCTGGAAACAGTAACGGATGTAAAAAAAATGTTTTTCAGTGGTATACCAAGAATACTTTTGAAAATGGCACTGAATGATGGATGAAACAGTGGCATAACATAAATATGGGTATATCTGCTTCATCTTTGCACAATCTAATGAAACCATTTTGATTTGAAACCATAGCTGGTGATTGGCGGTCAACTGGTAGATCTTAGTTAACGTCTTGGCCACCCATGATATTATATACCATATTTAACCTAGAATAAACTCAAGTCACAAATTATTAAATTCTTGAAAATATGTGCCCCGATTTGAAATAATATTGACCTTTGATCTTTCACTTCTTTAATATTATTTTCTGTATTTGCAGTAAAATCTTTATATTTCAAGTAGAATGTGGCTGGGCCCATCTAGGACTATCGAAAACTTGAATTACATGGAATGGCCGGAAAAAACTAAAAATACATTTGTTACATGTAAAAATACTCAATATATATTGTTTTTTTTACTTGCGTAACCATGCATTGTTTATCCTATGTACATGAGAATGTGTCTCGGGCATATTCCTACCTTGAACTATATAGAACCTCAAACTGTGGATATTCGAACTATTGAGAGACCACTGTGATAATAAACTATTTATAATTGAAAAAATAGTAGCCATCTTGCTTTTGGGGAAACTCACTGTTTAATAACATACAACTATAACAACACACCATATGCATGAGCACATAAACAAACACAAGAGGCAGTTTCTTCAAGTAGGAAACATAATATTAACGTTAGTTGACTTTAAGACCAGATAACAGACAAATTACACAACACTTTAAAATATGTATTTTATTTTTATGCTCCCAACAATTATAACTAATTTGGTTCACTAAATCAGGTAGTTTATTAAAATAATCAACTGCAGAGTAAACCTATCCTTCTAAAAAGTAACATAAATAAATTGGGTTAAACCATGAATCTGCTTCACATCTGTTTAGGAACAAGCCATTGTGTTATACATGGTAATACTGCAAGGTCATATGTTATTGAGAGATGAAAATGAGCTGCGATCGACCTGGAGATATTTATTATACAAAGAAACATGTATGTTATTTTCTGGTATGTTAAAATAATGTTTGATTGGGGTTGCAGACCCGGCTCTCATTAGACTCTCAACGCAGATCTCTGTTAGAAGTGGCCGAGTCATTGAGTGCTCGAGCCAATCTTCTAGATTCTGCACAACTGGACCATATAGAGGGGAGGCTCATTGCGCTCACACAAAACATGGATTCTCTTGCTGAAAAAACAGGAACTTGTGAGGATGCTGACAAACAACGCAAAGTGAGGAGGGCTTGAAATTTTTTTTAAATAAGGATGAGTTCCAATTTGTGTTTCAATAGTAAAGTTATTTTCATTGATTTATTGTTTTTATTATAAAATACCAATAACATAATCCCAAAATTTGAATATCAATATTTTTATCTTACTTTCTAAAGCTCCTTACAGTTAAACTTCAATAGTTATCATCCATAAAAATAAATAAAATAAATTAAAATTTCAAATATCCAAATTTAAGGAGGCAATTTAAAAAACTTGATTCATGTATTATATTATAGCTAGGCATGTTTCTGCAGTCGACTTGGCTAAAATTACTAATCTGAGTATAATTTCGACTTATTCCCATGATAAAAAAAAAATCTTACAACTTTCACAATGATCATATTTTAATACCAAAGCTTATTGTTTTATAAAGCATAGGTCTGGATCTGGTTTATACATACATTAAAGATCAAGATTGTGGGGTGAAGCAAGATTATGCAATTGTATGAGGAAAAATTCTTATTTACAAAAAATAATATTGATTGACTTTGGGTTAAATTTTTATTTAACTAGAATATTTTGCATAGTCTTTACTATAGTATGAATAAAATAAAGAGATTTTATAATTTTTAAATATGATTATATAGAATTGTTCAGTTTTTGTATAGTTTTCTTGCAGGTGTGTTGCTTAAGTTAATTGATTTATTAGATCTAGGATCTTCCAGTAGTGTATTTGATGCACCTAGATATTTTCTCTGTGCCACCCATTTTCTCATCCATTTTCTTTTGTTTTTTGTTCGTCTATTTACCTCATCAATTCTTCATCTACTCTAGCAACTGCCTGAACAAGTTCCACCATTTCACGGTGGCTGAGGTATTCACCGTCACACTATCACATTGATTTCAATCCAATGTGTGAACAGAGACTGCCGAGGCAGTAACTATCACAACTTCTACAGTCGTGACAGTGCTGTCACTGTGTGAATAAGGCTTAGTAACCTAGGCATTGAGAAGAAATACTTACCAACAATTCTTGATCAGGAACTAAAATATGGTGGCTTATTCAACACACCTTTAACAAAACATTTTCATTCAGAATCATATGTTCAAAGTCTCACAATTGGAGCCTTTTGAAAAATCGAGAACTATTTTTTGGGGGCAGGAAAACCCAAGAATTATGCTGGAGTTTGAGTGGCATTTGGCCAAATGAGCCAAGGAAATTTGTAAAGTGTCATAAAATCCATGACAAAATTCCCCGTTATTATTATATTCTTATGATTTTGCAGAAAGCACCTTATCTTGATTGCAACTTGAATTGTTGTTAAGTGTATCACTGCTATGCTACAGGTGGTGGAGTTGTACGAGATGGTGAAGAAAACAGAAACCTTGTCACAAGTGTTGCCCCAAGTTTTAGAAAGGATGACAGCACTAGATCATTTGCACCAACAAGGTGAATATCTTATTTAATTTGAAATATCCAATGTTAAACAAGAGGGAGAATTTTTTTTTACATCCATTACTTTTTCCAGCCTGTGGCCTGTTTTTTTATTATTATTGTTAGTTTTTTAATTATTATTATTTAAAGGGTAATGGTAGGGTGATTGTGAGATGAAATGGAGGACCTACAGTTTAACGTAGAATCCGAACCACGGTGGAGGCCTGGCATTCCACACATTCCCGAGTTGTGATTAATACACTTCTTGTCAGAGGTGAAGGAAAGGTTTGGCAATCGGACAAATCTGTGCCGGGACCGAGGATTGAACCCCGGAACCCCAGCACAGAAGTCTTGACACCTTACCCCTAGACTTCCAGGTCACCCCAGTTTTTATTCAAGCCATATATTCTCCACTGCCAGCTGGCTAGGCCTGTCGTAGCTCACATGGCTTGTAATCTAACTTAAGACTAGGACAGGCACAACATTCAGTCCCCATTAAGTCATCACTGATAGGGTAAACTCTGTGACTGTGGCTAGATGCTAGAGTATATCAGTGCTATCTGTATCCTTGCATTGGTTGTGGCTAGGCAGATAGAGTAATTGGATAGCTATGTTCCATGTTGATATTGTGAGTTGGCAAACTACACATGTAAATCATCGTTCTCTGTGTGTATGTTGAATGATTGACATGTGTGAACATTCAAAACTACTTTATACTCATGAGGATCCTTGTTTGTTTTCAGCGGCAAATATAAGTAAGTCTTTGACTCAGCTGGAAGATCTTCAACAACATATTACATCAGGACTAGGTAACAATGAATCATTGTTACAAGGGGTTCAAGCTAGCATTGCTACCAACCTTGACAGTATCAAGAAAACCATAGCAAATTTGGACAAGAGGCTGGCTCAGCTTGATCGCAAATAGTCACCTTGTGTTTGTCAAAATTTAAAATACTTTTTTTTGACACTTTTGAGTCTACCATTTCTACAATAATTGTTAAGACTAACACAAAATAGAATTGATAATGTTTAAAATACTTTTATCAAAACTAATTATAAGCTTTATAAAATTATTTGCGAATGTTTCATATTTATAACATGTCAGATGGAAAAAATAAAATTGACAGTTTGACTTTAGGATTGGTAACTACACTTTTTTCTATGTCCTATGTATTCATTTTTTTAAAGTTTAATTCTCTTTAAACTATGACTTATAAAGAGGAATTTATATTTCCCACCTTGAGATTGTTTATTTCCAGAATTTCATAATCCAGCCTAAGCCTGTATAGATGTGGTTTCATGCGACTAATTGGTTAACCAATGTAATTAATTATACAAGGATCATTATTAAAGTTTGAAGAGAAATGGAAAGCAATGGAGGAGGCTGGAGTAGAAAGAGAAGTGGTTAAGAGAGAAAAGAATATCTGGTGATAGTGATGGCAAGGTAGAGAACAGGGCAGGAAAGGTGATAGAACTGGGTGGAATAGATTTGAAAGAAACAAAGAGTGTGAAGTATCTAGGTAATGTGATTGAGGCAAAATCATATGAAGCAGAAACTTGGACTTTGGATAAAAGAGAAATAAGGAAGATGGAGGCCATGAGAATGAAGTTTTTAGGAGCATGCTAGCTGTTACCAAAATAGATAGGATTAGGAATGACGATGTAAGCTCTATAGAGTTGGGGTACATGAGATAGTAGAGGAAGTGAGGACGAGATAAAAAAAGAGGATTCAAAGGAGATGGGAGGGACTGATAGCTAGTGTACAAGTGTGAGGAGAGTGGAAGAATGATGGAAGGACAGAGGGAGGCATTTTACTAAACAGACCCGGCCACAAGCTGCAAACAGGTCATAATGAAGCCTATCTTAACTGCTATGTTAAGCACCCTTTGAAGATTCATTGGTATGTTTTTCACTGCTAATGCATGTACATGGCTGATAACAATAGCTGCTCCCAATTTCAGCAAAGATACTTTTAACTGAAGTCCATGATGATTTCCAGTTATATACATTGTACCATCTGTGTATATATATTAATGCATTCATCCCAGTTGTCTGAGTCTTGCAATATATTTCTTTCAATCGAATGATCGTTTATGTATTGGACAAGTAGTGCAAGATTTGCAATGTCCATTGTTTTATCAAGTTGCAATATGTAACCACCAATACTATTTCTACACCTAGTGTCATGTTCAAAGTGTGTGCTCTTTTCATTATTTCATCTATACACAGTATTGTTTGATAAAATGAATTATTGCCTAATGGCTTGGAAATGTATAAGACGGTATAGAAACACTAAAATAATGTAAAGTAAGTGATAGAGACAGAAACTAACCTAGTTAGGTTAGACCTAGAGAGGAACAAGCACACACATTTTTAATTTTCAGGTATATTCCGTTTTTATATATAAAAAAGTTGTTTGAAAGTGGAACCGACATTGTAAATTTTCCACCTATCATAGTTTCAACACCCATTATGCATGACTATTAAAATCCCGGCAATTATGTGTGCCTTCCCTGTCTTAGCCACACAGTAACTAACATGAAGTGATGTTTCAAATGCTTTATCATTGTTTCTGTTACCAGATTGAGAAGATAAACTTGTCTTGCTTCTGTTTAATTCCTGTTTGTTATCAGCTTAGTTGGAACTATTTGATTGCTAACAAGTCAGACACAGCATTCAGAAATGGTGTGACAAATATTCTGCAAGTATTTGTGGATTTTAATTTTTCTCATTTGTAATCTCTACGAATATCCCAGGATTGTTACTGTTTCCCGGGACTTCAACTTGTTCACTAAGGTTGGGTGAATCCTGCCCTCGGTTTCTCTTCAAGCTACCACTTTTTAGTCACAAAGAGCAGTTTCACACAAGGGAACTTTCGCTCTACAACAGAAATATTAGTGTCAACCTAACCAGAGTTCACAAAAAAATAGGTCAGTTGTGATTATGGATTTGTAGGTTTTTTGTTTGCTCTCCTTATGAGAAGGCGAAGGAAAACCACAATATCACAAGACTAGTGTGGATATTTTATGAGCTGTTCCACTTCAGATATGTATTAATTTTGGTAAACTCCTCTCAAAATCACTGCATAAGATTTGACTATGCAGTCAAAAACAAACTGACCGTAGATAACCAGATAACCTTCTGTGCCATAAATAAGATTCAACAGGTGTTTGGAGGTTGGCACCACTTGGGCTACTGGCCGGTGATTGTTACCCCTGTGAATAGCACCATACAAACACGTGATTAACCAAGCATTCTTCAAGTGGAAGATAGTTGTCCCGACTAGTAACTATCCCACAAATCGTCAATAGTAGGCCGCGACTGATGACTGGGCAAACAACTCAATTTCTTCATGGGAAACCACCAATCTACCTATCAACAGAGCAATAGTTGACCGGCAAAACAACTTTTATCCACGATAAAATGTCACACAACACAAATGTGTAAAAATCGTGGCCTGACTGATTAAAGAATGACCAAGAAGGTATCTAAACAGGTAAAGGTGTGCATGCACACTACTAGCTATGCTTTGATTGATTGTGACTGGCTGGCTGTTTCACCGCTAGTTGTGTGCAGTGCGTTTTTACTTTAGTGACGTGTGGCACACTATAATTTAAGTGATGTTCATCAATTTTTAGCATAAAAATTTAGGAGCAAT
Source organism: Timema shepardi (assembly GCA_902151425.1). Lineage (NCBI taxonomy): Eukaryota > Metazoa > Arthropoda > Insecta > Phasmatodea > Timematidae > Timema > Timema shepardi. The sequence goes on from CABFVX010000352.1 coordinate 13,632, forward strand.
AATTCTCGTAATAGTGGGTTTGTTCTAACTATATCATGTGCTTCATGATGTTTCTTCTTTTTTTTAATTCCACCATAGCATGTGAAATTACATTTTAACTATATTAACTTGTCTTCTCAAAAATAAAACAATCATGATTTCATTATTTATTAGGGTAAACACAAAATATATGAAATATAATTTACAGAACAGATTTTATTTCTTAGAACCGCAATTTCTGGAAGAACCACTTGTTCTTGCCTGACTTGTATCTGAAACAGAAAATATTCACAATGTAATTGTAAAATTTGGATCAAATATAGGAAGAAAAACCTATGCAAAATTATTGATATTGATTTAGAAATGGAGATTAAATACTGTTGTAGTTGTTTTAAAGACATTTTACAGCAAAATGTAACCCTCACCAGTGGTCATTCGTGTTGGGCTGAATTACTGGTGATAGTAGGATTGTGGTTTGAATCCCGGCCAAGTAGAGGGATGGTTTATCCTAATTTGTTTTTCACCATCCCTCCAAACAAATGTGTGTGTATTTTCTCTAAAACTCAAACTTACTCATTCCTACTATATTAGTGTAATCAAAATATGTGTACAAAACAAATGTGCACCAAGATGTGGAGGCGAAAATGATTTAAACATTTAATATATGACTAACATGGACACAAAATTGCCCTGAAGAAAACATTCTATGAGGCATTCAAGATGAGGTTATTCAATATAATGGACTTTCGTATTTTATTAATACCAAAAATATGTTATTAGCAAGTGCTAGTAATGCCTTGAAAGTACTGGAAATGATAAAACACTTTTAATTATACAAATCTTTAGAATATTTAAATGGGTGGTTTTTCTTAACACCGTGTCTTACTAGTTACTACCCTTTCAGGATGTACGCTTATCTATTAATTACTCCAATGGGTTAGGAATGAGTAAGGTTGAATTTAAAAGAAATGTACCTGCATTTGTATGGGGAGAATGGGGAAACCATATCAGGGTTCCTACAATATTTGCAAAAAAAAACCTGACTTTTTTTTCTCTGGTTTCCAAACCAACTTCTTATAAAACATTTCATTGTAATTTTATGGTATTATACAAATGAAAATATTAATTTATTTCGGCCTCCTCGTCCTTCCCTACAGCCGACCTTGTCTCACCTCCCATGGAAGAATAAAAGACTTGCGAATCATGGAAAATGATGGAAAAATAATAAAATATACCTAACCCTATCAGAAAGTAAAGGCTGACATTCATCTGCAATTGTCTTGCAGAAAGCTAGTTTACACTTCAGGAATGGATCACTACAGGTTTTGTTTTAGGCAGCTTAAATTCTTTGAGAAACGTAACATGGTCCCAAATTTGTAATACTCTTTGAAAGCATGTTGCAATTTAGTTACATTAAAAATTTGACTAGCATTAGTTTTGTCACCTAAGCGACATGTGTTTTGAACGGACTTTGAGTTTAGTAACCATAATATAGGTACTGTATTGGCCCGAAAATAGGCTGCAATTTTTTCAAGAAACAGCTCTCATAAAACTCTAATGCGGCCTATAATCGCACTCTTGATAATACACATTCAATTTTGTACCTATAGGATATTCATATTGTTAAATCGATATATATCGCCGCTATTTAAAAATAAATGAACCTTGATAGTTAGCAAAATTATTTAAAAATAGATGAACCATGACAGTTGGCAAAGTTATTTAAAAATAGACGAAGAATTACTATTTTATTTGTGTGTACAATATTTGAGCCATAATGGCTGCCAAAATAAAATTAGCGCTATCTATCCTTTTGGTAAAGTGAGCTTAAATATTTCTAGTGAGATTTTGTTTCAGTATGTTGGTCCACATTTATTCTAATGTGAGAATAATAATTTAGTGTAGGTATTATATGGTCAACATTTATTCTAATGTGAGAACAATAATTTAGTGCATCTATTAAATTCAGAAGTGCAACATGGCGGATCATGTCGAGAAAAAAGTGTGTTTTAGCCAGGGAATTAGGCGAAGCTATGATGCCAATTTTAAATTAGCGGTGATAAACTACGAGTAAAAGGGAAGAAAATATGGAATTGATAAAAAGAACATACATCGCTGGATTTTAAAAGAAGAAAGAAAAAAACTTAAGAAAGCCATCTCAATGCAAAAAGCCAATCGTGGGCGTAATCCAGAAATTGATGTGTGTTCTTTTTTTTTTGTAAAGGAAAAGAGACGTGATGGATATTCAATAAGTCGTAACGTAATCAGATTGAAGGCACAAGAAATTGCAAGAGAGCTACAAGTACCACATAGGAAATTCAAGACAAGCCTTGGGTGGTGCCTAAGATTCATGCGCAGAAGTGATCTGTCACTAAGATGAAGAACTTCTCTAGCGCAAAAGTTGCCCACTGACTACGCAGGTAAGTTGGTGAAATATCAACAATATGTAATTGGTCTCCGTAGACAGAATGACTATCTTCTTAGTCAAATTGGAAACGCCAATGAAACACCCGTGTATTTCGACATGCCGAGTAACTTGCGTGGATTAAAAGGGATCCAATTCCATTGTTATAAAGATCACTGGCAATGAAAAATTGCGCATTACAGCTATGTTAGCTGTAACTGCTGATGGTAGGAAGCTACCCCCATATGTAATTTTAAGAAGAAAAACGCTCCCAAAAGAAACCCTGCCCAGCGGAATCATTGTCAGGTGTCAAGAGAAGGGGTGGATGACAGCAGAATAATTGGCTAGCAGTCATGTGGAATAGAAGGCCTTGAGCTCTTCTAAAAAAACAGGCAATGCTAGTGCTTGATGCATTCAAAGGGCATTTTACTCCAGATGTGAAAAATAAAGTCAAGGCAACAAATTCAGATCTTGTTATTCCAGGAGGTATGACTTCCCAACTATACAAGTCCTTGATGTGGTTGTGAATAAACCCTTCAAGGACAACCTCCGAGGGGAGTATTGAGACTGGCTTTTTGTCAGATCATCCTATAACCTCCAGTGGCTAAAGAAAGAAGCTTTCGTTGAATTGTTAGCTTTTTTTTTCAGTGATCACATTTTTAGTATGAATAACTAACCTTTTTTTTCCCAAGCGATTTAATTTTGAGTATGAATAACTTACTTTTTTATTTCCAAATGACTTCATTTTTTATTTTCAAATGATTTAATACACTGATCATATTTAAGTGGGAATATTGGGTTTTTTTCCCCTGAAAGTTGTCGAAAATTTAGGGAGTGGTCAATTTTCAGGCCAATATGGTATTAAGCGGCAGACAAATATTTAATTTAGTTCCTGCATCCATTTACGTTCAACTGAAATGGTATTGGCTTAGTTATTTCAAAAACTCCAAATGATATTGATGTTGGCGAAGTGATTTGCAATTACAGAGTTCTTACAGACATGTGAAACATAAGTTTAAGGACTTTTAAGGACTAAAACTGTTATTTCTCATGCTGCCAAAAGCTAAACACAAACACGTCAATAGAAAAATAATTATAAACTGTACAGAATTTTAAATAGATGGAAAACAATAACTTTTCTGTAAATTTAATAAACAGATAAGACTATAATGATAGAAATCTAATTTTGTCACTTAATTTACTCTCCATGGTTTATTGGTTAGTGTAAGTAATCATTCAAGATTCACTATACATTTAAGCGCTAAGGTGGATGGGAGATGAACTAATAGCTATCAGCAGGCATTTTAGTACTAAACTGTAATTATAAGTGCTTAAAGTATTAATAGGTAGTTAGCAATATTAAAATTATAATTACAAATGACGGACCGTTTTAGAGCAACTTATAAAAAAAATGGTGAATGCACATGAATTAAAGAAAACATTGTAATTCATCAACAGTTATGCTAATCTTATTGTAAAAGAAGTTAACACTGTATGTATCCCCTTGACCCTAGAGAGATCCCAACCCATGGGTGCGAGGCGACTATCTCTAAGCTAGATATTTCATGCTCCAGTGCATCTTAAATCGCGGGTCTTTACAGCCATTCTTCACAACCCTTTCAAAAATAAATATGGAAACATGGAAGTTCCAGGACTTTTCCAGGGCTTGAACAAAGACACATTAAATTCCAGGTCTTTCAAGGATCGTATGAACCCTGCAATTAACATACTCTATACAATTTACTTGAATTTTCGTACGTTGACCGAATAATATTAAATAAGCTTTTTAACTAATGCAATGACAATAACTAGTAGGTAACCTACAGGACAACAACACACTACTGCTAATGGGGAACAGCGGAGCATTTTGTAAGGTTTTAAAACAAAAAATAATGTGTTTGTCCAGTGCGTTACTTGGGGACAAACAAACATTGATTAAAATGTCGAAATTCACAAATAATTTACTAAAATGAATTCTTTGAACAAAAAAAGTTATGACAGGTATATTTTACTGTGGTTTTATTTTTTTATCCTTTTTCTTAATTTTTGTATACTTCAAAATTCAGAGATGAGGACGGGACTTTCAATAATTATTTGGTCTAATTAGTTTTTAATATTACCACATTTAAATGATTCTATGAAGTTTTATACACTTTTTACTATAAAAAAAAGTTGTGTTGCTTGTTTTCAAAATAAAATATTTATATAAGCAGAGACAAGAATTGTCCCTCAAATTGACAGTTTACCTCTCTTCAAACTTGACCTTGGTCTGAAAACGAGTCTTCTTTCTCTTCATTGGGTCTTTTAGGTCCTTCACCGTTGTCTTGTCCCAGGGAATGTCAACTGTGTAACGGGTTGGCATAAGATGGTTGTAATTCAGAACCTGCCCAACATCAAGAATAAGATTTAAATCATTGATAAATATACAGTAAATGCAGCATTAATCTTCACAAATAACTTTTCAACACATTATTAAGTTAAGACTACCACAAAGTGGAAAATTTATTGTAGGCTAAAGTTTACATTTTGTGGATAAGATAAAAAAAATGAATGTTTTCAAGCATTTTTATGTCTCAAAAAACTAAAATTTTGGCTAAATAATATACTATAATTTATTTCACTTTTGAAATTTAAAAACATCTCTAAGCCCAGTAATACTAGTTTTTCCATGTCAGTGCTTTCAAAGGAAAATCATAGATTGATATAGGCCTAGTCCATGTCAAATCAACCAATGGAAAATAGTTTTAGGATTTGATATCTTGGCTTTTGTTCTTTTTTGGTATGTTTGTAACTCACCACAAAATTAACCTAAATTTTTTGTTTTTATATTTCGGACCACCCTTTTTTTAGAGTGTCAAAAAGCTCAAAAATCATTGGCCCATGATTACTTTAAAAGCCTTTTTCTTGGAAGCTATGAGAGCTACAGACCTGTGCAAGGCATCCTTTTAAAGCATACTAGAGGAGCTTTGATTTGATATGTAACATGATATATTAAAAAACTAGATTTTTTTAAAAATCCGGAAAAAAATATCACATTTTCTTATACATTGTTTCTGAACATGCAGTCCAAATTTCAAGGTGGTATCTTTTTGACAACATGAAAATAACTTATGTTCTTTGCAGGCTTTGTACAGTCTTAAACCAGTCTTTTTAGGTCAATTTTGTTTTTATTTAAACTCAAATACATACCTACATGTACACAGATTTCAATTTCTTGGCTAATATATTATTTGCCTTTTAGTTAATGTGTAGGGTCTTCCTGTTACAATTGTTGGGTCCACATTTCAAAGTACAAAGTTTACTGGTACAGTAAGTACATCTGGTCTATTAGGGTATGAGAATGAAGTTGTGGGTCCAGATGGTTGCAGAAAAGAGATTGTTACTTAACGTTCTGCTTCATCAGTTGATAATACATATCCTGACCACCAAGAGTTTTCATAAGCACATGCCACAAAACCAATTATTTGTTCAATTGAAACAACATCTACTTCTGCGCACTGTTAATGGAGGCTGAAAATACTCTAGTTTCTACTTTTTCTGCAAACACAGGAAGAAAAGCATCAAATTTTAGAGTTCCTGTTAAAGCTTCATCAAATTGCTTTTTTAATATTTTCTCTTCCTCTAAGTACTCATCATTAGTTACATAGAAAAAAGTTATTGCAGTGATATTCTTCCTTTTTCACTCAAACAACTGTTTAGGCGTCATGATTTGGTTTATAGGGGTTTTTGAATACTAGCTTCTGCTGTGCAAGCCTTTTAACGGTGCCACCCCATCATCACATACTCCTTTGCAATGCGCAGTGGCATAAAAATACAATTTGTCATTAAAATTAATACTGTGGTTGCACAGATTTGAAAAGTTTTATTTATTTTTGTATTGGGCGGCAGACCCGTCAAAAAAATTTAAAATTTTGGTCAAGTTTGGATGCAACTCTTCTTCCAAAAAAATGAAGAAATTTCCACTAAAATTGTATCATGTTTTAAACATTCTGAAATGAAAACAAATCTCTTGTACCTTACTTCATCATTTTCCTCGTAGTAAACAACAAATGGGTGAGCAGTGGCCATCGAGTTATAATGAAAAGATTGTGCCTCGTCTTGCAAAACAAAATAATAGTTTTCTGTAAAGTCACATGTCACTACAGGTCATTCCATGTCAAGTCAATAGAGTCCTCAACCTCACATTTTTTAAATTTGGTATATTGAAAGAACCACGAGATATATGCTACGTAAAATTTCATTCCCATATCTTTTTTATTTACGAAGTTATGGAGGTGCAAAATTTGCAAATTTCAACCAATTTTGTCATCATCTTGTTAACTTTGAAATTGAATATTTCAGTAACCTGGGCACCTTATGTCTTGAATAGCTCTTCATATGGGATTGTTACTTGACTATATTATGAAAAGAACCAAAAACCACATTATGATAAACATTTTGTCAGCCATTTTCACAAAAACTGTTTTTTTTCCCTTTCAAAAAAAAAATATGTTGTATGTATACTATATTACTTATTAACTATGCAACAATTGAAGATGGGATCAGGACAAGTGTGCTCCATTGTTCCTTGAATTATTATTATTATTAGCACCGCGTATTACTACCCGTTCGGGTTATACGCACTTACACTAATGTGTAATGGTAGGGTGATTGTGAGATGAAATGAAGGACCTACAGTTTAACGTGGAATCCGAACCACGGTGGAGACCTGGCATTCCTCACATTCACAAGATGTCTTGTCAGAGGTAAAGGAAGGGTATGGTAATCAGATAAATCTTTGCCGGGACCGAGGATTGAACCCCGGCCGCCAGCATAGAAGTCTGACACCTTACCCCTAGACCACCAGGTCACCCTGTTCCTTGAAGTTAATTGACAAGAAAGCTAAACTGTTATTTAAATGTGATATTAATTAAATCTACAAATATATTACCAATACTAGAAATAATATTATTATTATTAGCACCGTGTCTTACTACCTGTTCGGGTTATACGCACTATAAATAATAAACATACCTGAAATTTTTACATTTTAAATGCATAGGCATATTAGTTATTATATGGATCTTGTTGACTGTAACAGCTGAAACTTCCTGTTTTGTCAAAACATATGTTCTACCATTTACAGTCAGGGGGTCAACTTTTGTAAGAACTGATGACGCATGCACTACTAAAATGTCAGGAACTTGCGGGATGGATGTAGAAAACTGATTTTGAGTTCATCAGTGTTTTCATTTACAGATAACACACCCAAACCAGCGGTGTCCATCATATGCACAAGTAACAAATACACATATTTCATCCTTTGACTTGCGTGATACTTTCAAGTTTTGACTCCTCTGCTGAAGAATAAATCTTTTTTATCAGTTTTCCTGATTGCAATGGAATGACACAGTGAAGCTTCTGTGAGTTTGCAAATCTTGTCTGCAAAAATATCTGTACATTTTTATATTCTTATATTGTCACAAAAATTTATGTCATTCCTTTCATATTGTGACATGCACATTCATATAACTGTCTTTGTGTCATTATTTGTTACACATTGGTAAACTGGCTCTAGCAACATGACACTTTACAGTTCCCCCTACACCATCACAAGCACTTTTACCATGTGATGTGGCAAAGAAGTGCCACTCTGCCTTGCATCCAAAGTCTCGATGATGTAAGCTCATTGCGATTTTTTATACTGTTATGCTGTCCCATCAGAAAGATATGATTTTTTCGGTGGTGAAAAAGTAGTGTTAAAGAATTTGATTAGCTTTTTCTGAAATGTATAAAATGCTGTTGTATCATGATGAAGGCACTCTTGAGTTTATCACAAAACTTGCATGTTTAACATAAGTGTGTGGTTCTTCTGATAATTTAAATAATAAATAACAAATGGGTGAATTGTGGATTGTTCCAATAGAACCCTTGTACTGAGTCATGAAGAACAAATGAGTCATTTTCTGATGTCACAAACCACTAAATACTCAGCCTCTTGCAGAGATTTTTTCTTCTAAGAAAATAAATTAGCTTGTTCTTTAGCAATGAAAGAATGACTAAGAAGACTTTTAAATATTTTTTTTTCAAAAAGGTAATCCAAGAATTCATCCACCAGTTTTGAAACAGTTTCCAAGTTTGAACAGTCCACTGTGACCCACTGCTTGTATGTTATCATGTCAACAAAGTTACTGTCAGATATTTTCAAACTTTTTGCATAATTTACTATACTCTGACAATATTCACAGTCAGTTTCCGAAGAAACACTTTGATAAAGGCGGATTACAAATAACTCTGGATACACAATCTTTGTAATCAGAAATTGTTATATCTTCTTCTGAACCCACTGATCATAAGCTTCACATTCTGGTGAAGTGTACATACACACACATTGTGTGTACCACTTGATCCTAGGAATACAGTTCTTAGGTCGTAGATCAGCAAATTTGGATAATCCCACGGTAATTTCTGGATGATTAGCTTTGAAAAGCATGTAAGCCTCTTTAAGAGTACATAAGAGGAGTCTTTTTTGTACATGACACCTGTTCCCATCTATTTTCATTGAAAGTGTGTTTTTTCTCCCAGGCATAATTCTGCTAACAGCATCATCACAATACAATTGTTCAATAATGTTCACATTTTCTCCATGTAAACTTTTTCCTGGTTTTGGATTAGATGATCAACATAACACCTTTTCTTTCACAAGCTCTCTTGCCTTTCTTGCCATGTAATTTGTTACTCCAAACTCCTGCTGAATTTTACCCAACTACACAACTTTTAGGTAACACTGTTAGTATCTGGACCTTAATATTTTTATCTGATGTTAATGTAAACTTTTCTTTCAGCTGGCTTATCATCTCACTCTCTAAACTGACACTGACTGATATTGAAGCTTATATTCACTTGGAGTCACTTGTGTAAAACTTGTACTCTTAATAGTTTCATTCACTTTCTGCAGTTTCTTTGTACAGTAATTAGTTTCCGAGAGACGTTTCTTCTTGATTGTAAAGTAACTAAACTATCATTTAATGATGTAAATGTTTAGTAAATGCTAGAAAATCACTAATGTCTTCTGAAAAATCGGTGTTTTCTTCAGAATGTATGTATTACGCTTCAGAATGTTGCTTATTACGCAACTCACCAAGTAACTTACGACACTTATCACAAATTTTAGCATTTTTATATAACTCTGGGAAGAGTTCTCTCATCCATGGTGTAACAGATCTAAGATTCTTTCTTACATTACCATGTCCTTTGCTACTAAATGAATTACAACACACCCTAGAAAATTTACTCATTTTTCTGTGTCACCTTTTAACACAAAAAAAAATGTGTTTTGTACTTAAGACCAACAAAAACTACTTTATAAAAATTAAACACCTATAAACACCAGGGATGTACTAATATTCTATTTTTCAAATAGCAAGTTCTTATAAGATTGAATAGTAATTAGTGTTGTAAATATTTTTTAAGAGCTGGTGGCCATGGACCTGTTAGCCAAGTGGGTAGGCAGGGATTATCTGTGTGATGAGTTAAAAATAGCCTTGTCCTTTGCACTATATTAGAGGGAAGGGGTGGCATTCCAGTGCCAAGCAATCACACGTATTTGCTACTCACCTAAGGGGAAAAGTGGAGGGGGAGTTTAATCAGAAACATTGGGAGCCAGTGACTCATTGTCTTTGTGCTATCAACAGTTATTTGTTATGTTCAGCTTATTTAGGAATAGAGATTATAAATACAATACCATCCTTTACGCTGCATGGAATGAAGGTTGGGGAGAGTGAGTAGCTTGTAAACACTTCGTCAAAATAACATTTTGGGGATTTGAAGCCTATGGTGTGTATGGCATGACCTTGGGAACGTATGAAGAATGACGTGAACTAAGCAAAGGAGAGAGAAATCTGACGTAGTCCCGGGAAGACTTTTGACATGGCATTGGGAATTGCATATCACAGTGTAAAGGTAGGTGTAACCCTTTTTTTTTACTGAATCTAACATAATTCTTGAACCCATTTGCATCCCATCTTCAAATGTTTTATAGTTACTAAGCAATAGGTTATATATATACATACACAACATATTTTTTAAATGGGGGGGGCTCCCGTTTTTTAGAAAATGGCCACCAAAATATTGATAACAATTTTTTATATATATATTTTTAATATAGCCGATTAAAATCTTATATGAAAGAGCTATTCAAGACCTTTCCAAAAACACTTGAATCAATTTTATAGGTGCCCAGGTTACTGAAAATGAAATACTCAATGTTAAGTTATCAAGAAGGTGACAAATTTGGTCGAAATCGCAAATTTTGCACCCCTATAACCTCACAAATAAAAACGATACTGTCCTGAAATTTTTTATAGTCACATATCTCAGGTGTTTCTTTCAGTGTGCTGAATTAAAAAAAAAAATCAAAAAATGTAAAGTTGAAAAGTGTGAGCCTCAACATTGGTTGATTTGGCATAGAATGCCCTTCCCCTACAGCTTCATTTGAATTCACTGTACTTTTATTATTTGAAAAAAATGTTGATTTCTGCTTGGCAATAAAATCGTGTCTTTTCAAAGTTTTTAACTGGCTTGAAAACTCCTCAACGAAATCCTAGGTAGATTTACAAAAAGTTTCAAAAGTACACCGATCAACTGAAGCCCACTGCTTGTAGATATTTTCTATAATTTCTTTTTCAAGACTATTCAGTAAAGTTTCCTTCAAATCAGTGATGCTGAGACATAAATTACACTCATTTAAGTAACAATTTTCACCAAAATGGTCTTGGTATGTTTTTAAAGATTTCTTATCTTGAAGAATCACTTTGTTCAAATTAGCTACAGTAATCATTAGTTTCACATCCTGGTGTGTTGTGCATACACATACAGCATTAGTTCCACTGCCTCTTGCTATCACACAGTTCTTAAAGAGTATGAACTATAGATTAGTTAAAGGTTGTAACAACTACCAAAAACATTAAGTTTTACATATTGCCATAAAGATACCACCTTAAAATTTAAACTACATGTTCAGAAACAATGTACAAGCAAATGTGATTTTTTTATATACAGTAAATCCTCTTATAACGTTGTAATATGTTCCTGAGAAACGCAACTTTATAAAAGTTGTGTTATCTCATAAGAATCAATGTTAAGTGTAGGAGTTAGGTTACAAGGCCCCCCCAAAATACTTACAAATACATGTAGTATCATATTGCGGAAACAGCTCAGGACAGGAATACATTTAATTTCGGGATGTGGATGGGACTGGCTCACCACTCATAATCTTATGCCCCTCATGTATCACCATGGCGGACACTGGTTGAAAGAATGCACGGATAGTTGGTTGCTTAGCGGCACATTTCTTTTCTTTGTAAATTTCCTGGTAACATGTAAGCCCCTCCATGACAGTCCTGTGAACTCTTGCGCTGCGTTCTACATCAGGGTCTTCGTCGGCCAACATCTGAAGTGCTTCTTGAATGCGGTGAAATGCAATAGCCATGCTATTCATACTAAATGTGCATGAAGGCTTGTCCTCTTCGCTGTCAGATTCGAGGCTTGGATTTTGGGCCAGCTCCAGTAGCTCCTCGTTGGTGAGTTCCTCAATCTCGGCGTCCACCACCTCTTCTATGTCCTCCATTTCCAGATTCTGGAAACCTGCTTCACGAGCAATGTTGAGGAGGTTTGTGTTTGCACTTGGCACAATCTCTTCAAATCCTTTAAAATCTGATGACGCATTCAGGCCATATATTTCACCACACCACGTTGAGGCATGTATAGGAAACCTCTTGCCAAGCCATGGATATGTTATTGATGGCGTTAAAGAGATTGTAGCTCTGCCAGTACTCCTTGATGCTGGTCTTATCTTCACCATCTGTAGCTGCGACAAGTTGCCCAAACGTACGTCGCAAGTAGTATCGCTTGAAAGTGGCAATTACACTTTGGTTCATTGGTTGGATTAGAGCCGTAGTATTGGGAGGGAGGAAAACAATCTTCACATGCTCATCCAAGTCAGGAATGTCATGAGGATGTGAAAGAATAAATATCAATGAGGAGGAGAATTCTGAAATCTAAATTCTCCTTCGCACAGTACCTTTTAAACGTGGGTATTGTGTAGACTTTCAACCACTCACAGAACATGGTACCAGTTATCCACGCCTTTTTATTGGCTTTGTAATTAACGGGAAGGTCCTCCTTTATCTTTCCTTTCAAAGCCCGTGGATTTTCTGATCTAGCAATCAGGAGTGGCTTCATCTTGTAGTCAACAGATGCATTCCCACCTAGCAACAGCGTGACACGATCTTTCGCAGCTTTAAAACCTGGTGCTGTCTTTTCTTCCTGTGAAATGTAAGTTCTGGCAGGCATACGTTTCCAACACAGTCCGGTCTCATCAACATTGAAAACTTGATTTGGTGAGTATCCGCCGTCTTCAATGATTATTATTATTATTAGCACCGTGTCTTACTACCTGTTCGGGTTATACGCACTTATGCTAATGTGTAATGGTAGGGTGATTGTGAGATGAAATGGAGGACCTACAGTTTAATGTGGAACCCGAACCACGGTGGAGGCCTGGCATTCCCCACATTCACGAGATGTCTTGTCAGAGTTGAAGGAAGGGTTTGGTAATCAGATAAATCTATGCCGGGACAGAGGTTTGAACCCCGGCCACCAGCACAGAAGTCCGACACCTTACCCCTAATCCCCCAGATCACCGTCTTCAATGATGTTTTGAAGTTCGACAACAAAGGCTTCCGCCAAAAATGTTGTCAGAACTTGCAGCTTCACCAGTCACTTTATTATTATGAACATTATACCAGTGGTTAAAACCATCGAACCACCCTCGGCTGGCACTGAAAGATTCTTCTTTAAAAACTTCGTCGTCCTTAGGCTATTCACATTATGATATAAAGATTTAGATTTACTTTGAACAATGGCTAAAGTAACTGGGGCACTACGTTGGTTTTGAGATTCAATCCACAGAGAAAGCATTTTCTCCATCCTATCAATGCGTTCGTTTCTTGTACGCCTGACCTTTGTCACAATGAGCCCTGAAAAGTTTTCCACAATGCACTTAATTTTCATGGCATTTTTCTCTATAGTGTGAATAAAAGTTGCAGGTAGGCCCAAAACTGCAGCAATGTCTACACCGCGCTGACCGGATTTGAGTCGCTGTATTACGTCCATTTTAACAGCCAGACTAATTGATTGTCTGTTTTTCTTTAAAATTAAAGTGTTAGATAAATTACATGGACGTTTGGACGCCATTGCAAACAGATAACACCTCGCCCTAGCCAAAATAAAAAACAAAACCAGTAAACACACGTTGGGCGCAAACTAAGAAAAATTAGATATAAAAACAAAGAATGATGAACACAAGTCATTCGCGAACTTAAAATGTATTAGATATAAAAAAACACGAAAGATAAACAAAAGACCCACACGAACTAAAAATATAAAAACTACAAGGAAAGATAAACAAAAATTTGTATGCTTGAACAAAACTGCTCATAGCTTGCACCATATTAAGTGATGCCAACTCAGTAATGCTGAAAGTCTCTAAATCTGGTGCAAAAAGTATCAAGTTTCAAGTAAAAGTCCAAATTTAAAATACTGTAAACAAACAAAATATATATTTTTGCATAAAAATACCCATTTATATTATTATTACTAACGGCTTGTTGTATGGAAGATGGGGAGGGGAAGGGGAGGGATAGGAATCTGACGTGACCTGCATGACTCATAGGCTTATTAGGCCCACACAGACGGGAACCAGGCAGTTGACACTTGGCAGCTTCAGTTGTACCCAATAGTGGACGTTATGTAAAAAAATGGTCACAGATTATTAACAACGTTTTAACCAAACAACGTTCTAATAGGCAACATTATAGCAGAACTTACTGTATATTTTTTAATAAATCAAGTTTTTTTAAATTTTCAAAGTAAAATTTTGAAAATATTCTTAATTATTTTTTCCCCAAAATATATCATGCTACACATAAAATGAAAGCTCCTCTCATAATCTTTAAAACAACGCCTTTTAGCTCTCATAGCTCCCAAGAAAACTAAATAATGGGTGATACAAAAAATACGATAAAAAAAATTAAGTTCATTTTGTGGTGACCAAAAAAGAACAATATCCATGATATCCAGGTTTTGTGCATTGGTTGATTTGACAAGGACCCTAAAGGAAAATTCTTGCACCAGTAATATTTTGTTCTTTATTTATTATATATTATTTAATTGTATTTTACTCTTTTTATTCCCCCCCCCCCTCTATTCATACAAATACAGTAAACGAACAATGTTAAAATGCCACATTGCCTCTATGTGTGCAGGTATAGGCTTTGATGCATCCTGTTTTCAGGATAAAACCACTTCTATTAAAATACCTTGTCTTGCTATTTATTAACGATTTAATACTCTTTATGTATTATTTCTTAAAATAGTTTTTTTAATAATTTAGAAAAAAAAAAATTTGTTTTCAATGTATTGCAGAGGAAAGAGGTGTAAAAATTTATTGGGCCCATGGGCATGCAGTCAAATTCGGGGCTGCAGATGACCCATAAAATATACATATCTACAACCTGGGGATCATGAACTGAGTCTGTGTGCACATGAGCATTGTGTTATGTACCAAAAAAAGATGACATGTCATCAAAATACGAGCCATGCTAATTAAAAACAGATATCAGCTAGTTTTTTAAAAGTTTATAATAAAATATTGGTTTCATATAAGAATAAAACAAATTACTTTTTTTAATCACATAGGATCTATATTTTTATAGCCAAAGGCGAGAGAAATATTCTGAAGACATCTGTAAACAATCCAACAAAAAGTAATATAGGCCAATATCGTGTTTGTAAAAATCTATAAAATATGGCACTTCAAATTAAAGGCCTAACAAGCTCACACTATCATCATAAATAAAACCAGAAAACCCATACTATATCCTGATTTTGGTTGAAAGAACAGTTTAGAAAATTGAAACATATTTCTTTGCAGCCAATAATGTTAACATTGTACTAAATTGTTTGTGTCATTTTATAGGTAATGATAATTATTACCAAAAGTGACAGCTGTAGATAAAATTATTTGATGCATGAATATATTAAAATGGTTATATTAACTTCAAGTTAATTTTTTTTACTACCAAATTCAGGGAATACCACACCTGTGCATTAGATGTCACAAACATAAAATGCCAAATTGGTACTTACTGGTATGTATTACTTAACAGCCCGAACATATTCATTCATGATTACAATGGAATTTTTAAAAATTCAAAATAGAGTAATCCATTGTTTGTGTTATATGTACTTTCTTCTTCGTGTTTGATAAAGGCAACAATGCCGAAATATTATGATATTTGTGTTAAAATGTGTGTGTGACTACTTCTACTATAGAAGACAGAAGAAAGGAAGATGTCACCTTTGTGCATTGGACTCTTCCCCCATTTTTCCTCTTTCCCTAGGTGGGCTTTCTTCATCAACTTTACTCTTAATAGTTTATTTTTCCTTTTTCTTTAGTTTTATCAATTTCCTTTATTATAAAATATTTTCTTACTTGTGATTGGTAGTCCATATAAACTGTCATAGAAAACTAAAAGTTGATCCAACTTATACGAAGTAAATAGTAAAGCCCCATTTACAGACTCTGTATCCATAAGGTGCATAGAGCTCTGCAAGACATGCCCTATGAGAGGGTGGTGGTAAATTATTAGTGAAGGTATGATACTCTTTGTCTTATTTCTTTTGACAGGATTAATAGAAAATCGTAGGGGGGGCCGAAAAAACTTTGTACCCACTGATAAAATTCGTCCTAGAGGCCCTGCCATAAAAGTAACTCCATACTAACAGATTGCACTGTCTACAGAGTTCTATTCACTCTGTAGAGGTTGACTCACCTTTAACTTTCTAAGGAATACCAATCAGAGCAAAGTAAGAGTGCACACACATCGAAATGAAAGCACCAACGGCATTACCATAGCAACTATACTAACTAGCTCATGTTTTAAATATATTATTTGTGACTGCATTTAACACACTTTTCAAATAATGTAGCCTATATTGGATGTTTTATCAAAATATTTGTAGTTACAAATTGTGTTAATAATTGTTCAGCTGTGATATCTGATTGAACACATCTCTATAAAACTATCTTTCAAAGAGTTTAAATGAACCTTGTTTTCAACTTTTTCATTGGTTGGCATGGTCAGGTGATTTAGAATATTTACTCTGTAAATGTGATTTTTATTACTAAGGACTCAAAAGGACGTAGCCATGCAATAATTTTAGGGGGGAATGGTGGAATACATCTCCCATTGCTGGAAGCTAGAAAAAATTCTAAATGAAAAACAGTTCTAGATGCTCTCTGGAGCGTTTTTCTTTCGTGGAAAAATAACCCCCTAGCTGCCGAAGGCTTTGAAAATTTCTAAATATTAAACTCTTCTTGAAGCTTGTTATCCGTCTTTACTGGGGCTTCGCGTGGAGTGGTTTGGTGTGGTCTAGTCAAAGTGTAGTTTCCGGGCGACTAGGCGTCGATCCCTTGGGTCGAGTGGATGGGGGTAAGGAAGGGAGATGGGGGAGAAAACATAGGCGGGTTCGGGGGTGGTAAAGGGGTGTAAGTGATAGCCCTCAGGACTAAAAGGGGAAAGTGGAGTAGGTGGGGGTCGGATGGTCGGTGTGGGGGAAAATCGAGGGGAGGAATGGTCGACGCTTGGAGTTCCTGAAGCGGAGTGTTTGCGTTCGTAGGTCTGGTGGCTGCAATAATAGACGGGTCCGTGTGTGGAGTACTGTTTGGTGGTCGTTGCCTTCTTTAGTGTCTTAAGTCGTTGGGCCTTGCCGGCGCGGCGGGTGTATCCCATCCCGTGGGGGTCACCGTCTGAAAGGACGAACAGGTTGGGAGGGGGG
>CABFVX010000352.1:31203-52020 GCA_902151425.1 Timema shepardi
ACAGTCCCGGCGACACGAGGTCGCGGTGGGAGGTAAGGAGTAGGAACAGTCCCGGCGACACGAGGTCGCGGTGGGAGGTAAGGAGTAGGAACAGTCCCGGCGACACGAAGTCGCGGTGGGAGGTAAGGAGAGTCGGGGAAGGATAGGTGAAGACGACGAAGAAATGCTCTGTTCAAAAATAATGTATATTTATTATGCTCTTGTGAAACGGCAGTTTCCCAGGGTGGGTCACCACTGAACTCGAATCAAGATTTCACCGGCTTATATACCCTCCGTTGCTGCCGGCCAGGCCAATCAGAGAAGAGGGAGCTTCCCATTGGTTCGGGAAAACGAGAGTGATATTGGCTGCCAAGCGAGCCAATAGGAAGAAGGGAGTTGATTACAGAGGTAAGAGCGTCACAGACGGCTCAGAAAACATGGACCGCGAATGGTCCAGGCAGTAGGGAGGGGTTAGAGCGGCCGGTGCGAGTGCGGAGGAAAGATACAAGGCTGCCTGAGCAGTGAGGTACAACAAGCTCTGTGAAGTGCTTTTTTTAATGGTAAAATAAGCCCCAAAATGCCTAAGGCTAGGAAAGTTTCTAAATATTTAACACCTCTAGAAGCTCTCTGAAGTGCTTTTTATGATAAGGCACCCTAATTTGTATTTGTACCGTAGAGTGGGGTTACTTTGCACCAATACAAAAAAGTATTTAGAGTCATCTAATGGCTAAACTATGAACTATCTAAATCTAGTTTTTAAGAATTTTAACCGGTAACTCTTGAATACACATTTTAAGATGGGAATTTTTTTTTCTTGGCCATTTGTTGCTTCCATGTGAGCAGCCATTATTCAGAAAATGTAAAAAAGTGGAAACTTAAGTGCTCCAAACTTTTATTGCTACAGCTGCATAGTCAACTGATAACAAGGTAGGTTACTATTTTATTAGTGTCTAATAACCATATTACCTATAGTTTATAAGATGTATGTAGCTATTATATGTTTACAATAAGTTATAGCGAAAGAGAATACCAGGTACACTTTTGAAGCCCATTTGGGGATATTTTGCACCAGGTTGGTTTACATAGGAAATATTCACAGACTGGTTCTAAGTCTTGATGCTTCTGAGATTTAAAAAAATTGAAGGGAAGAAGGTAGCTATAGGGGACAATTTATCTTCACATGTAACAGATATTGTTTTGAAAAGTGCAGAGAAAACGACATATATATTTTGTCTGTTTGCCTCCAAACAGCACCTATCAGACTCAGCCGTTAGATGTGGCACTCTTACATCCAATGAAAGCAGCATGGAAGACAATATTGGTCTCTTACAAGGAAAATGAGGCTGGTCTGCAGAGTTCTGTCTTGCAGAAACAACACTTTCCAAATCTTCTGAAAAATATGATGGTCTATCGATGCAGTTAATAACTTGAATTCTGGGTTGAGAAAATGTGAAATTGTTGCTTGTGAAGTGTTCTTGTAGGCATGTGAAAAAGACTCAATCGAAAAGAGTTTCAAAGAATTTTTGAATAACAAGAGATTCAATATTGTTGGGAATAGCAAAATTAAGAGAAGAAGAATCAATGTAAAGGCTGGAAAAAGTATAGCCCATGAAATTAGTCAACAGGTAATGGAGCAGGCCCAGCCAACCACAATAATGTTGATACAAATCAAGAACTGGGCAATGCAGCACACTCATCCAACAATAATGGGAATTCAAATTAAGAGTAACTTAAGAGAAAACTAAAAAACAAGAAAAAGAGAGTCCCAACTAGTTCTTCTGAATTAGGGTCAGAAATTGAAGACTTGTCCTTCAAGAATAACCAAGTGAAAAGAGGACATCGATGACTTATCGCCAGAAAAGGAAGAAGAGCAAAACCAAAATTAAGAATGGTGGCAGCCTCTACAGAAAAATAAAGGCAAATTTGTTGTTTTCACATATGGAGAGTTTTTCCTGGGAAGATTGAGTCATTTAATACCAGCACAATAGTAATCTCCACAATGCAAAGATAATTTAATTCTTGGAAGTGGCCAGTTCTATCAGACACACTGCAGTACAGCTGGATTTATGTTTGGGGAGGATTATGTCCTCCAAAAGCAATAAATAAAAGAGGCTGTTTCAGTGGTCCAGAACTTGATAAAATTTTGTTTTGATGAGTTTCACTTGATTTGACAATCAATAGACATTTACAAAGCGTGATTTATGGGTTTTTTAAGTTTAGTTTAAATTTAATTTGTGATTTTTAGGTCCTACCTTTTTTTTTTATAAATATTGTAATTGTTTTGGCAGTCATATGCATTGATAGAGCGAAATTACTGTATTATTTTTATAATGTAGATTGGTATCTTTAATTTATTATTATTATTATTATTAGCACATCTTACTACCCGTTCGGGTTACACACACTTACGCTAATGTGTAATGGTAGGGTGATTTTGAGATGAAATGAAGGACCTACAGTTTAACGTGGAATCCGAACCACGGTGGAGGCCTGGCATTCCTCACATTCACAAGATCTCTTGTCAGAGGTGAAGGAAGGGTTTGGTAATCAGATAAATCTGTGCCGGGACCTGGGATTGAACCCCAGCCGCCAGCACAAGTCTGACACCTTACCCCTAGACCGCCAAGTCACCTTATCTTTAATTTAAGTTTAAGGTTATTAAAAAATATATTTAATTTATATTGTGTAATGAGCACGTGTAACATTGCATCATATCCTTCTTTCCTATTCATTTCAAGATAAATGCTAGTGGTGCAAAATATCCTCACCATGAGGATACTTTGCACCACTTTTTAATAGTTAATAAAGTTATTTAAACTTCACCAACAAGGAATCAACTCTTAAAAACTTTAATTTGAACACCTTTGACAGTCAAACAAAAATGAAATAATTTAAAAGCTTAATTACACACAATATAATCTTAAGCTCAACAAAGCCATATATATTTTGTTCATAAAATTTCACAGGTGGTTTGAACCCCCAATCCTCCCTCCCCTTCTGCCTTGGATGCACAACTTTTGTATTATGTAGATGGGGCTAATGGCCCGTCTAAAAACTAACATACCCGATTGTCAGACTCGCAACTACACAATCCCAAATGCACTCATAATTACACCTCTCTTAAATACAAAATAGACTGTCTATAATGAAAAGTCGTAAGACATAATTTCAATCAATAGGAACAAACATCAATGATGACTTAATATTTTAAATTCATATTAATGTTTTCAAATAAGAAATAAATATTTAAAGAGTATTTAAACAGTTAAATACAAATGATTTTAATTGAAGCTCCTGTATTCATTATTATAAATTTCCAAGCATTGGTATCATAGGCCAAATAACTTCATATTAGTAATCCATCCAAATTGGTTTTTTTATTGGCTGAACGCAAGCCAACGCAACTACACAAACAGCCAAGAGATGGACATTGTTTATCTCCTCCCGACAAGGATCCGACAGTTCCTACATACAATTGTGTTTGCATAAGCTATTATACAGACAAAATTACGTTAGTGAATAGTTGCGAGTCCGACAAGCGGGTGCGTTTTGTTGTAGACGGGCTATTAAGTCTCTTTCGTAACACCAAGTGTACCTTACAGATAGTCTCTTGTTCAAAGCTTGATAATCACCTCTTTAACTATAGGCCTTAGTAAAGGATTTATGAGTTACCTTAATAAAGGGTTTAATTTTAGATCTCTTGTGCATCTTCGCCTTCCCCATTCTTTTGTGGATTTTTCTTGGATATCGATCAATGCCAGCAACTAAGGCATGCCCATATTGCTTATCCGACGTACCATCATCAAAGTTTCTCATCACTATTGCTTTTTTTCCAGCGTATCGGCCACTTAGTACCAACACCACTTTACCAGATTTCATTATCTTCCCCATTGTGTACTGTAAACAAACATAACCTGAGTTTATTAAAATAAACAGTTTAAATTGTAACAAGTTATACCAAGCAATTTAAAGTATTTAATAGTAATAAATGCTAATCTTAATAATCCATCAAAATATAAATAAAATACATCCAAATTCATGAAATCCAACAATAACATTTAAAAAATATGGGGGAACATAATAAAATTACATTTTATTTTTCAAATAATAGTAAATGAGCATTCAAGTAATTAAATATTATAAATCACTAGTGTTTTAATGATGACGAAATTTGCGGATGATAAACGATTAAATAAATAACGAATTTTACTTTTACCTTGCTCAATATTATAGCCACAACCGGAAAAGAAAACTTAAAAGCAAAGATAATATAGAATTGATCAAATATCACGGTCAAATTTTCTTATGAAAACACTTTATCTTAGTACTCAACATAGACACAGAATGCACTAAAATACTTTAGTAGATAGTGTGGTTTTATGTTTTAAAAACGATGTTAAACGTAATTGTAACATTAATTCGTTTGCTGACTAATTATAATTCCATTAAATCCAACTCACGAAGCTGCTCAACAATGATCGAACAATCATATATGAAAAAATATTATATTTGTGATTGCTTTGGTTGAAAGCTGGGCTGGTATGCCTGTGTTGTGCTGTCAAATGCTGAGACCAATAGCCATTGTTGTCTTTGCTGCCTTTCTTCTAGTGGTGGTTTGTGACTTTAAAAAAATAAGCTGTTCACAAAATCAAAATTGTAATGAATATTTTGCAAATATATACTTATTGAGTTCGATTATATCAACACAATAATAAAATTAATATAATTATGGGCCCATCTTAAGGCTGTATACCCACCTTACCTGGTGGTGTGTTGAGCTTTACGCCCTCAAAACAGATGGCAGTGCTAATCCTATACAAACCAGTAAGTTCTTACCGTAATGTCAGCATAATTACTTGAGTGTTTAATAAATGGGAGGCTAGCTGACTAGCAGACAGATTACTGCCCACGCATGGTTTTCCAAGAACTTAGAGAAAAACTTCAGTGAGCACTGGGCTGTAAGATATGCAGTTAGACTAGTTCACCACGAATAACCACACTATTCTAGCTACTGTGATCCATAATATATTACCGGGTATTTGGTTAGTATTTTAAATTTCTATTGATAACTTTTGTTATATGATGGTATAATTTTTAATTTTTATGAATAAACAATTATAAATAGAAATACCGCACCAGATATTGCTATAGGAAAGAATATTTTATTTAAATAGCTAACCTTAGGATTAAACATATTGTAGAGACTTACTCACCATGCTAGAATAATTATAACCAGATATTTTATTGTGAAATATTTAGAATCAATTGTAAATATGTTTATACGATATTTAAATATCGATTAGCCCGACAACGGACTTCATATAATATCCCGCATTTACCAAAGTTCCTAAAATTTGAATTAGGGAAACAATATTAACAAAGGTTCCGAAACAAAATTTCCACTTAAATAATTTTGAAGAACTATCCAAATACATGTTATGGTTAATAGAGGATGGGAGTACATAAACCCATTTGAATAACAGGAGAGATGCTTAGTATTCTAAGACTAACTAGTTTAATAGCATGAATTATAAAATATACAATTATTTACAAAAATGATTGATACATGGTAACGGTCCCTGGGTAAACTGCCCTAACTCTATTATATTCTTATACCATGCATAGGTCTTAAGTTTGATTACATCCTCTGTTGAAGTACTGGACACAGCTCTCCTGCTAGTCAGTCAGTTTGTCCCAGCAGGAACTCCGGGTCATGAACTTGCCGTTCATCCCTAACTGGAATTTGCATGGTCAGTACAGAAGCCATTGTCTCAAGACTAGAAATGTAATCGTAAGCTAGGTGGCCATCCTAAGTTGCAACTATCCCTAGTTTCAACTATGCACTTCTGTAGCTTCACATTCTTATATTTGAGTGAACACTCTGTACAAAATTGGTGGATCCCAACATATTATATAAGTTCATTATATATGTGTATATATATATATATATATATGCCGAAAATGAATTTTAACTTACATTATTCATGAGTAGGTCCCTACGACTAGACAAGCATCAAAGAGTACATTTCACTTGGGTTCACGGGCTTATAAGTAAGTACATGACGCTGATATTTTGATGCATTCATCAGTAACAACTAACAGACCGCTCCCACACTGACGAATGCATACCACGTCGTTTATTAGTTGATCCAGGGGTTGGGGCACAGTCAGGGGGAATTATCACTTTCTTTCCCCTAGTCCATACGTCTACGCACAGTCCAAAAGTATAGGGAAGAGTTATCTAGAGGGGTGTTACAAAACAGCCAAGATACAGTTAAATTGTTTTGTTGTACACTCCATCCAGACGGATGATGTCTTGTGTTGACGTGAGTTGAGTGGGCGAAATCCAACACGGACCGGCTGATATAATGGAGTAAGTTCATGAAAACAGTTTGGTGAAGGGGATAGCTTAGTATATTGTACTGTTGCACCGGTACAACCATACTAAAACTTTCTATTTAACCGCCATTGAATAATTAACTTTCAACATCCATGATTACCAATATAAATATGTAGGATCTTGATTTCAACTATGCATTGTTTAAAAAACTGTTTGGCCTATATAAGACCTGTTCAAAAACAGTGGCGACTCGTAGCTAAAATTAGTGGGGGTGCTGCTACATAATTTTTTTATCCTTTGTTTTAAAATTGTGTAAAAGGAAAAAAAACATGTATAAAAAGAAAATGTATTCAGGAACTTGATAAAAAAAACATTTTTTTAATTACTTTAACTTAAATTGTTACAGTTCAAGCTTGATCTATTCATTTAAAAATGAAATCCATTCTTCTTGTTTTAATTTGCGCAAAGAGTTCAATAATTTTCTCCTTGATCTCTGGATGACAATTGAGGAAATTTTTATCCATTGAAAGTACTGCAAGCGCATTTAGACTTTCTGTTAAATAAAGGAAGCAAAAAAAAAAAGAATCATATAGAATAGTTGGAAGCAGAATAATAATATAACACTACACTCTGTTACACCCTCTCTGTTACCTTATATTAATAGGCCACCAAAAATACCACAAAGATGGGAGGGTGTAAGCATACATAATAATAGAAAGCAGTAATAGTAAAGTTTTAAAAGTTATAATAATAGTTTATTGAAAAACATGACAACATTAATTCAATTGGCCTTAAGGGTCATCTTGTAGCCGTAGTTGGAAAATATTTTACAATAAAAAGTTTCCACGAGAAACAAAAGAATAACAGGCAGAGTTGAATAGATAATGTTTACTTTAAATAGTTGCGGCAAACAAATAACAATAATCACACATAAGCATGAACAATGAATAGCTTTATGAGCTCCTATCATTTAGAAAGTGTCTGTGCTTCAAAAGTAAAAAATAAACATATATTAACAGAAACGGTTATTTAACAACAAAAACTAAATTTCAAACAAACTCAAGAGATCTGCTTCAGACCGTAAGTCGAATCCCTCACGGGACTATTAGAAACAACAACAAAGTCTTTTATAAAGTCGTGGCATAAACGACAACCAATAATGGTTAAAAAATTAATATTCATAATAATTGAATTTTCAAAATGTAAAGTTAAATTTAAGACAGACAGCAAAATTTATGTTATGTAAACCTCTAGTAGCAATTAGCTAACATTTTAGGAAGAGTGATGGGAAAATCAGCCAAGAAGTTTAACAGTCATTAACAAGGATTGTTCGTTTTATTTAGGACAAAATAGAAAGTAAATACATAATTAGAGCAAAATATAACAATATGGCGTGAAGTGCTTATCCTCTCAGATTTAAATAACTCTACTTAGATAAAGGAATTAATTGACATTACAATATCTAAAAATAGGAAAAGAAACATATAGTTATAATCTTGTTGTCAGTACAACAGTAATATAAATCGCCATCATGGAAGTCTATGGTTCCTTCGGTTATAGCATTAAGTGCAAACAACGATACTAACACCGTGACTCCTAACATACACCTAAATTTAGGCCATAATAAGAAAAACAAATACGCGCCTTTAGATCAAATGAAATCAACATAACGTTGAACCAAAATAATAAATAGAATAAGACGTTAGGCTAAGCCTCAACTCTAACACCTAAGTGCCCTGCGCTCTTAGAAAATAGGTAACTAGATAATCCCATATACACTAAATACGTAAACAAGAAAGAATGGGTGGTAAGCCCGAGACGCATAATTCGCCAAAGCGTGGCCGAAAACATATACTTGAAATTAAATATACATTATGTATATAAAACAAAACGAAATTGAACAATTAGAATGAAATAAACCTCGTATGAGGAGAGAGAAAGCAAGCGAATTCGCCTTGACCTGTGCTAAACATTTCATAATTCTAAGTTTAAATATTTATATGTCCCAAACAACAATTTAGACAAGATATCCCCCATTACGCCAAAAATTTAATTTTTAATATTAAATAAATCACGGCCCCTAGTCTCCATCCTCACCTAAGCCAGTCGGTGGAATAATAAGTGGCTATTGAAAACCCGCGTTCTACTATATATACATTATTGTGTCCACAGAGAGACGGGGCAAGGGAAGGAGGGGGTAAGTCGATAGAACAAATATGACAGCAAAGGATGGTTCTGGCAGCAGCTAGATCATTCCAGATTGTCCTAGTGGTGGAAGTCATAACTTCGTCTGGCCGCGTGGATCCTCATTCGTTTCCGGCCGGCCGTGAATCGAGTACCGCGCAGTCAGTTGGTCGAAAGCACCGCTCAGTCAGTTGTGCCAGTTGGATAGTGGAGGTTAGAGCTCGTGCTCTTGTGTTGGAGTTCATCAGGGGTGGTGGTGAGTGTCGGCCCATTTGATATAACATTAACTTGTAACTTGTTATAGTTACATAAATATATTAGCAAACAAAAGAAAGAATTTGAATGTTTTAAAATTAAATTTAAATGCACCTCAACAAAACTAATGCACAAACAGCAATAATTAAATATTTACAAGCGAAATAAGAAGCAAGCGCCTGAGGGGCGACATAAAAATAATAAACTTTAAAGAAAAAGATTTCTAAAGTAATATTTATATGTAAACCAAAAAATCACAAGTTGATTTCTGACGTAAAAATTGTAGTGTCCTAATTTAAATGACCTAAGTTTCAATATTTAAATTAGTTTAACGAAGATTTACATAGTTTTATAACTTTCCTGATAAAGTCTATTTGCAGGAAAGATCGTCTTCAGACGATATCGGATATTAACAGTCCACACAGGTATCAAAAATCCATCCATGGTGGAGCCGAAACAAATAGTCGTTCATCCTCGATGGCGTCGAAACGAATAATAGTTGTTCATTCTCGGTGGTGTTGAATCGAATAGTCCTTCATCCTCGTTGGTGTTGAAGCTTATAGTCATCCACCCATGGTGGTGCTGAGTCTAATCGTCAAAGTTGCCTTGTGTACCACCGTACTTTTAGCGTCTTGTTTCCAAGGGAAACATTAGCCGGTGACGTCACGTTGGTGGACAGCTACACTCACTAGGTCACGTAGGCCGTTACTCTTTCCGCTCTCCGATTGATCATCGCGTCTCCAACAAGATCACCCCAGTTTTGTTGTCTAGTGATCTTTTTAACTGGAGGCGCTGATGATGCAGGTGGGCAGGCGATGATTTGGTGGTTGGTACCACTCTCTGCTAGAGGGCAGGTAAGTCTGCGCCCAGTCTTGAAAGCTGTCTCGGTAATCATCCATTAGATACTTGAGACCAGGCCGACCGGAATATCAGCTGTTGAGACACCATGACAGATTTGCCCCACTCACCGATCTAGGAGGTTTTGAAGTTAGGCCAGGCTTGAAGTCTGTGCTAACCAGAAGGTTCAGAGAGTAAGTACATGAACAGTTTATATTGTAGAGAGTTGATAGTGAATTAAAATGTTTGTGTTTAGCTTTGAACTACCGAGAACTAGAATAGATAAGGGTTCTATTCTTGGAGATATAAGTTAATGTCGACGTTCTTCGGAGTGGGTAGTATGAATCGAAAGAGAATTTATGCTTGTAGGTTAGCATGATGTAGGTTGGGGTTGCTTTATTGTAACGTATTAAACTAGTACCGTTACAACTATTTTACACTTTATCACATTCGAGAACATGGTACACGGTTTTTAAACACAACACACGCTGAGTAAACAAAACTTCTTTCCACCATCACGCCAGAGCTGGCACTGAGAGATCAACAGCGCTCTCTCTACCCGGCAGTCCAGCCTTCCCCTCAACCCCTACTATGTGCGCATGCACACAACAGTCAAACATCACGTTGCTGGCACTGTGCAGCGCACAGTTCCATACAAAGATTTTGGTATCTTTTTCATAAACTGGGGGATGGCTATTGAAATACTGATATTAAGCTTAAGGAATTTATATTGTACTACAAAATTAAAGAAAAACTAAAGAAAAAAGGACTTATCCTATTAAATGTTATCGATAATATCAAGTAGAAATAGGGGGTGCCGCAGTTCCGCAGTGCCTATACATGAGCCACCACTGAACAACACACACAAGCAGTTTTTAGTTTAGACGATTGGCCGTCAGGTCGTGACTTCTCTTATAATTGTGAGTGAGGGCACCTATAGACAGATTAAATGCTTTCTATAGAACATTCAATGATTCGCGAAATACTAGACAAAAACTGAAGATTAGAGTTTTCTTTTCAACGATAAGCTTACTGATACACCAATTCTTAATGTATATTGTGTGTATATTGTTCAATATCGTGTTAAGAACCTATTATATATATTGGTGTGTGTGTGGATTTCATGATGGACAATCTTCGACTTCGAACCATGTGAGTTGTGGTACATTTATATATAGCTTTCGTTTAATTTTACGTATAGGATGTTATAGGTTTAATATAAAGTAAGCTGGTGTCCACATAATTTAACAATTTTTAAGAGAGCACACTATCTTAAAGTTTACTCACGAGCCGCCACTGCTCGCATGCTTTTTTATCGGTTTACCAATAATTCTCAAGGCGTTCTATTTTCTTGTTCTGGTGGCACTTGGCTCATTGGGCATGTTGGGGGGCGTTAGTATCGCACAAGTGGCTGTCATTTTTGACTTCTGAGCATGGTCTACTAGTAGATTACACGTCAGTTCAACAAAGTAGTAATTTTTATTTTTATCTTGATATTTTCGGTTATATCGAGATTTTTTTTAGATAGCCGAGCTGGCGATCTCTTATACATAATAAAGTTTGTAGTTCGTATTAAACTTAATAATTAATTATTGGTTAAATAATCGATTTAAGAAACGATCGATAGTTGACTAAAATTCCAAAGTCAATACCATCTTTTTTGGGATAATGGCCGCGCCCTTAAAGAAACGTGTTACGGGCAATAAAGATAATACATTAGAAAGGAATAGTGATTCTGATAATAGTGATGATAGTGCTACCAGTGATATTGGGAAATACGTCGGGCAAGAGGTAATTTAGTATATTGAATTTAACTATCTCCCTCTGGGCTGGCTTCATTTGCTAAGTTGATTATGTCTATCAAAATGTTAATGATAAACTGCCATCAGTCCGGCATTTGTCTTAGAATTAATTACAATTATTAAGTTTGTGGGAGTGATTGCGGATTAATCCTCGCCTATAAAGCCGAGCATTTAAGCTAATTTTTTTCCCATACAAAATATTCCTATTTAACTTAATGATATACATTACTTAGTGAAAAAAGAATGTACATTGATTAACTCGTCCTACCACTGATTCCGAAGTTAAGTTACAGTCGTGACATTTACAAAATATTCTAGAAAGTAGGCCTAACCTTTTTAAATATCATTTTATTATGAAGTTTTTTTTTACAGTTCTAACCTGAATTTTGCCCCTTTACTACCGGTATGAAATTTTTGGAACTACAAGATTTGAATGTTTAAACCTTACCAACTCATAAATAACTTCGAGTGTGTCACAGGTGCGACAAATTGTAAGATACCCAGCAAGAGCTTTTAAGGGTCATGAGATTTTTCGTAGACGAAACATAAGAACTGTATCTTTTAGGCGAGTTTTCTTTCTAAAAACCGCTCAAAAATTACAATCTTTTATTAGCTTTAGGGACCTAATAGGCCCTTACGAAAATGTTGGAAATCCAATTATATAAAGTACATACAGACATACCTAACCATGCCGTTCCCTTACAGGACAGGCAAGAAACTGCATAAGCTCATAAATAGTTCATATGCCATGAAACACATTGCATACCCCAAATCTTGTCCAAAGTTTTTTCACGCACCCTCTCAATTATTAAGACTCTCCCAAAAACTTTGCCTAAAATACTCTGAAACAAACTAATCCCCCTAATTCTTACATTCACCCTTAGGTACTGCCTTTGTCTTTGTACAAAGAACAATGGGCATTCTTCCAGTTATTAGGAACATTAAAAATCCCAGCACACACATTGAACAATTCACAATCTGGCAAATATTACCATGTCCTCACACTTCATCTCACTTGTGACTCCATATACACCCAAAGCTTTGCCATTCTTTAACGCTTTTGCAACTTTGAACACCTCAGCCTTGTTAATTCTTTCTCTAAACATTACATTTTCCCTATTTTAAGCTACTTTCTCTATGTTTTTCCCATGAATTGCCCAAAATATTCCCTCCACCCTTCTCTTATATACCGTTTTCATCCCAGATCATCTCGCCACATTCAGTCTGAATGCCATAGGTCTTTCCTTGCAAGTGCCTTTGTTCTCTATACTCACTACTAGAACAGCTTCAAAATCATTCTGCTTCATTATTTCTTTTTCTTTTAATCTCATTTGCTACTTAGGCCCAACTCTCCTTTATT
Source organism: Timema shepardi (assembly GCA_902151425.1). NCBI lineage: Eukaryota > Metazoa > Arthropoda > Insecta > Phasmatodea > Timematidae > Timema > Timema shepardi. Next base: position 43,961 of record CABFVX010000352.1, read on the forward strand.
ACTTGCTTTGCATTCCTCTTTTTATCTTTGTATATGTTCCACAACCTCTTATGTTCTGTTTCACTCTTCACAGCAATCATTTGTAGACTGCCTTTTCTCACACAGCTTCTTTCACCTGTTCATTCCACCATTCATCTCTTTTTAAGTTCTCCACCACCACATCTTTTGCTCTCTCAACTATGGTTTCATTTTTTCTGTTCTTTTTGTATCATAAGCATTTATATACATTCAATTTATGCTCTTGTAAAGTTAATTTTTCACCCACACTCTTTTATATCACGCTCTCACACTTTTAACTTTTGCACTTTCAGTCTTGATTAGCTTAATACACTTGTGCTGCTTCGTTACAAAATTCCTACCTAATTAAACTACTGAGATCACTAAGAAATGATTCATCCAACATTCAGCTCCACACACAGCTCTATTAATCTTTACTATAAACTTCTAAATCTCTCATCATACACCACAAAATCAATCATAGGCCTGGTTCTCAAATTGCCCCTTTACCACACACCTTTCACATCCCATATTCCAATGGTCCATGTTCTCACCATTTTTTCAAATTTTTTTACCTCAGCAGCCCAACATAGCTTTGTTCATCTGAGGCTAATATTGTACAGTTTCTCAATTTGAATTTAAGCTAATGAGGGCGTGCGCATTTCAAAATTTGAAGAATTTCCTCGAATTTCTAGCGTGTCACTATCCTGGTGATCACACAGAGCCATAGGGAACAATGTGCATTTTTCATGACTATCTTTACTCTTCACAAATTCACCTCTCACAAATAACTCTCTCTGCCCATAACATGCAACTCGAACATAAGGTCAACCCTAAAATAAAAAGCCAGGTGTATAAAAGCATAACTGTAACACTCAGCTAAAATGTAGACACAAAGTTCACACTCAGGCAGTCGCTCCTCTCTTAATAAAAACAGCCATTAGTGAGGAGGAACCCACATCACACTGACCTCTTTTCTAGATGGCCAACTTGACACAGTCTTGTGGCACACAGTTTATTTGGTACAGAGGTTGAAACCCGCTCTTTGCGGCAAGTGATTAAGACATATGCTTTCAAATATACAAAAATATGCACATCCTAGGGGGTTCAGCTGGAAAATACCCGGGGTGACAAACTATTGAGACTCTAACCGTCAAGAGTGGAAGTGGGTTTAAGAATAGGATTAGGATCTTAACTGGATAATTATTATATACCATAAATTAAATGCATATATCAAAAATAAAGAATACTGTAAAATATTGTAATTGAAACCCAACTTTGACTAAATTGTCAGAATCTGAGTTTTATCAAGCCTCACTAAAAAGAACAACACCCTAACCTGCCTCCAAAAGGACCTGTAGAGCCTTCGTTTCTTCATGGTCTGTCAGCTCATAACCAAAAACTCAGTAGAAGGCAAACCAAGTGTTTAAAATTATAATTTAAACAAATATATTCTTGAATCTTCTTTAAAAGTGGATTTACAGAAATGAAAGGACAATGTCATCAAAGCACTTATTAAATCTGACCAGATTAGTACAGATGACATTGGCAGTAGACAAAAACAATTTAAAAACAGCTTTCACTTGTGCTGTAAAAACAATGATTTTTTTGGGGTAATCCAAACCCATATAATATAATATAGTGACCCCTTTTTAAAGTTTTTCCTCTAGCCATGGAATCAAAATACAGTAATATATTTGAGGGTTTGAAATGTACAAAAATAAACATAGAAGTTGTCTTAATCTATACTATAATTGGTTTGTAAAAGAGTGCAGTCTATAACTAGGATATTAAACATTAATAACAATTAGTACATTCATGATTTTTTTAATAGTATAATGATATGGAATTATACTTCCCAATAATTTATTATTCACATATATATTCAAAATTATTATATTATAAATGTGAGCAGGTAGTAAGATTTATTTGTGTTAAATTGTTAAGCTGCAAGGTATGGTGACATCCTTCTACATCTCTGTTTAAAAATACAACACAGTTTTGTGAACAGAAATGCACCTGGATGACGACATCTTTTTTTTTGGGAAGCTTCGAGAAGGAAATTTCGCTTGATATACCCCTTCTGGGTACGCATCTCTTCACTTTCTTTCCTGACGAGCCATTTAGGCAGAGTCTATGATATCTTAACCTGTGTTATAAATCTCACGTGTCGAGTATTATCATGCATATAACGTAATAGTCGGGCTTTTATTAAAATCTACAAAGTGTGAGATATCTAGCAAAAAAAACTGCTTATATACTTAAAATAAAAAAAACCTATAAAACATCAGAACTTTTAATTTATAAAATAAGACATCATCCCTTTTTAATTATTATAATACAGAACAGCAAACTTGGACCCGAATTCAATTGTTATATCAAATGTTACCCTAATGATGGCGTACAAACATTAATATATCAGGCTAGCTCTTTTAACCATTACAATAGCTTTTGTGCGTATTCGGTTTTTAACTTTTAATAAGAACACATAATAACATTTAAATAGTATTAATGTAGTCACCAATTTTTTTTATCTCATCAGGATATCAATATAAAATAGTTCCAACTAATCATAGAGGTTAAAGAGAAGGTCATTAGAGGAACTACTCAAATTTGTGTGGAGATTGTGGAGTGGTAAACCATTTAGTAAAAATGATCCCCAGTACAAATAGTACCAATCACAGACATACGTAACATACAAGGTTTATGCCTTAGTGTGTGTGCCCGAATAACAATTATTATTGTTGGTGGTTGTGCCACTCTCATGTTGGACTGGATCGTTAAAATCCCAGTCGGATATACTGAGTGTATTTTTTCCTAAATAGTTAACCTTTCGGGTACGTCCTGTATAAAATCTATCTTACTCATCCCTTTCACATTAGCACAATTAATATACATCCAGACCTCCATATATTGAAGTCGATTGTTCCATAAAAAAAATTCATATGTAGACACTTGGATTTATAGAAACAAATCTTTTTTTGTACATGATATTGTGTAGGCTATTGTATTTAGAAATATTTCCTAGTCAATGCACTCATTATAAGTGAATATGAATCATATTATGTACAAGTTATGTTCATAAAGATAATTAAGAACAAACAAGAACAAAATGTGTTGACTTTATGAGGCATGTCTGGAAAGTAAATATACATCGTGTTGATGTCGCTAGGGGAATTTAAATGCTTGTTGTGAGTAGACTGGCGTCGACCTTGATCCTTTTGGGTCTCCTTTCACTTTGGTTTGGCAGTACGAGAATAGTTTTTTTTTTGAATGACACGCTAATAAATTGGCAGCGCCAATCCAAGATCCAAGTTCGTTCAATGATACGTTTTCTGAAAGCAGAAGGTAAGCGCCCAGTGGAAATTCACACACACATTTCTGCGGTTTATGGTGACCATATGAATCGACAAAATGGTGCCATGAATTCTCGGGAGGGCGGACTAACGTTCACGATGAACAAAGGAGCGGTAGGCCATCTTTGATCTTCGAAGACCTCAAATAAATTGAAAGAAAAATTTGTGCAGATTGGTATTTTACGATAAGAGTTAGTGTATGACATTATTCCTTAAGTGTCTTAAGACTATGATTCATAAAGTCATGACAATAAATTTAGGCTACAAAAAAATTGTGCGTGCATTGGGTGCCCAAAATGTTAGTGGACGAACACAAGAAAAAACTGATGGGTTCAGCGCTCACATTTCCCACGTGTTATGCAAAGGTTTGAGATGAGTTATTGGACTCTCTTGTGACTGGGGATGAAAGATGGGTTTATCATCACACTCCTGAACCGAAGCAGCAATTATTGCAATGGCGCCATACTCATTCTCCCATAACCAAAAAATTCAAAATGTCGACTTCCATGGAAAAAAAAAAATCATGGCTACAGTTTTCTGCGACAGAAGAGGCATTCGGCTGGTTGACTTTATGCCTCCTTGTACAGTAATTAATGCCAATGAATATTGTGAGACCTTGAGACGGCTTTGACTGGCCATTCAGAACAAAAGGAGGGGATTGTTGACTGATGGCGACCTGCTCCAAGACGACGCTCGGGCCCACACCGCTCGTGCCACCACTGAGTTGCTTGACAGTTTCAATTGGGATGTTTTGGATCACCTGCCTTAAAGTTCGATTACCACTTGTTTCTTCCCCAGAAGAAACATCTGGGTGGGAAAAAATTTGTCGATGATGATGAGTTTAAAGAAAAAATCATAACATGGTTTAAAGGACAGGCGACAGACTTTTATGACTTAGGGATACAGAAGTTGGTTCATAGGCTTTTATTTTTTCTCACTTGTTTTTCTTATATTATCATCCTTACAGGGGGCGGGGAATCCTGATTCGATGTTTAGAATCTTTTTCGATACATAGAAACAGTTCTTTGTAATGTCACAGGAATTCACCAAAACTTCGATACATAGAGAATTTCACTATATGAAGGTTTGATATATGGAGGGAGGTCCAACTATATGCATATAACCCAAACATGTAGTGAGGCGCAATAGAAAATAACCCCCAAAAAACATATATAAGTGCCTTACAACTAGTTGATACACAAATTATAATCAAGAAAATTTTTATTCTTTTAAGGTGGGAGCATAGAGAATGCGAGAAAAAGGCATGGTTTGTAGCAAAACTTTTTTTTTTTGGCTAAAACAAATAAAATAATTCTCCAATAGAAATATAGTTTAACTTTCTTCACATGGTGATATCATTAGTTCTTGAATATCTTTCATGGGTAGCCTAGAATTTAGCGAAAACTTTTGATCTTCATTTAAATATTTCTAATCTAATGCTAATATGCTCATGACAGATATTCCACAACTGTTGATATCACCATCTTAAGACATTTAAACTCTCTTGTGTTTCTACTGGAGGATTATTAGATTTTTTTAATCTAAAAAATGTTTTGCTATAAAAACTGCAAAAAAACTCACCTTTTCTTCCATCCCCTACAGACTCACCATAACAAATGAAGTTATTGCTTCTGGCAATCATTGGGGAGGAGCCAAAATACCAATATATTTTTATTTAGCCGCGTTAGTTTGATCACTGGCTAGGTAATGATGCTGATGACATTTTAATGCTTGATTAAGGCTTTTACTCCCTTCGTTCTGCATAAAAATCAGCCTGTAAGTAATTAGTCAAAATAGCAACATTTGAAGTTTCTCTTACTAGTAGTCATCTTACCAGTCATGTTTGATAATAGTTAGCCCTCAAAGGTCGTAGCCAGCCAATAATTTCATGGGGGGTTTGGTGGACACATCCCCCATTTCCCAGAACCTAGAAAAAATTCTAAATGATAAATAGTTCTAGAAGCTATCTGAACTAGGAAGTGTTTTTTATGGCAACATAACCTCCTAACTGCCAAAGGCTAGGAAAAATTTTAAATGATAAATAGTTCTATAAGCTATCTGAACTAGGAAGTGTTTTTATGGCAACATAACCTCCTAACTGCCAAAGGCTAGGAAAAATTCTAAATTTTAAACCTAGAAGCTATCTGAAGCACGGTACTTAGAATACACGATAGGATCCACGCGCATCTTACCCTCAGTCCCGCCCCTTTGACACGTCACTTGGTGCCCACTGGCCGCGCTAGTCCATGACTATAACACTGCCTGCTAGCTGCATCTCTCCTAACATTTGTTTTAAAGTACTTTGGAATTTGATCATAACTGTCAGATTTGACAATGTTTAACCATTTTTTAATGTTCTTTTTTATTTAAGTTGGATGGAATAATTAAGATTTAAAAATGTACAGATTACACTGCCACAGTAATAAAATCACGCAATGAACATGTTTCAGTAGTTAAAAGAAAGTTTCACAACAAATACAACTAAGACAATTTCTTATAATTATGAATTAAAAACAGAAAAAATAATTTAAGCAAGATATAAAATAAAATTTATCATGAACTTTACTAGTGTAGATTGGTCTTTTCTGAGACCTATTCTTATTCAAAGACTTCATTCTAATAAAGGTCCGCGTTCAAACATAACGTGAAATATCGAACTCATCTATGCCTAGTGTTTACATCACAACACAATCCTTATTAATACCACCACCATTAAATGTATTGAGCTCCTCTTCCATGTTAAATATAATCTGAACCCATGCACTTGTTGGCTCCATGAGGCCTCCTCTTGATAGTGTCGAAAGCTAGTCTATTTGTTTTGTAGGATAGTGACTCATTGGATGGCAATATTCGTAAGCAGTGATTTTCTTTTTCACTCTATAAGCAATACACCCTGTGAACAACTTTAGTAAGTCTGTACTTTCTCCTGCTACTTGTCCATGGATACTATTTTTACTTTAAGCTAACTGGGGTTCAATAGATTATATAAATTCTTCCTCTTCTGGCGGTTTACTTTCAATTTTCTTCTGTGCTGTAGATTCTACTTGTGAATCTTCCCGGATATCACATCATACTTAATATGGTTGTGTCTTCACTCTAACAGCTCCCAGTTTTTATTATTACTGATGCATTACGGCTCAAAAGTAAAGATTTTATTCTTTGACCCACAACAGTTGGTAGCGAATGATCGTAAAATCTACCAGGACCTTTAATAAAAGAAAAATAAAACTCAAGGAAATCTTGATTACATTTTGCTGCCATAATATGTGTCTCCTTCTAAGTGTAACTCTGTGTAGAACCCTTGAAAACTACGAATAGATATTAGGAAGCCCTTTTGCAAAGGTAATAATTTGTTTCTCCCAATAGCTCGCATAGATTCGCACATATCATAAAAGTGGTTAAGGGCTGCATTCTGCTCATTTAAATCAATCCCATAGGCACTTTTTAACTTATTTCTTGGATGATAAGGTAATCTAGAGTTTAGTACATCAAAGCCATCATTTATAGTACACACAAATGTAACCACATGTTCATTTCCAGGCAGAGTATATTCAACAGCAGCTGCAACAGTTCTGGATAGTAATTCTGGATAGTAATTCTGCAGCCTTCCTGACATTTTGTCTTTCTGTTCCTGTTAGAAGGAGGTGATTAATGTTAATTTTATACGCAAATTTCAGATCACCGTCTTTTTATAACTCGACGAGCTGAGCAAATACATCTATTTTAACAGTGTTACCATTAGACAGCTGATATCCTTCGTCCAATAAATGATTTCTCAAAGTTTCAGAACATGAGGGACGTAAAAAATTTTTTTTTTGCACGAGATTCAATTTGTTTTATAGTTTTGGTTAGAAGAGAAATTTCTGTCCTAACAGTGGCTAACTCTGTCAAATTATATTCTTTATTTAGCAGTTCCAACTCTAACTCTTGTGTATTTATTATGTGTGTTGGGCTAGTCCCGTGTTCTAAGGATGGAAAGGGCAAATTATTACTTTTGTGTGTATTTAAAAGAAGGTTTAAGTTTTTTTTACGTTGATCAGCTCTTTTATTTCTTTCTGAACTACTGCAAGAAGCTGTGATAGTTGGTATTTTAAAATGTGGCACAAACGTTTTTTAACACACTATTTGGTTTCAATTTGAATAATTCCGCCCTCAAGTCACGTAGAAAGTCTTTTTCGCTAAAGTGAGCAGAGCAAACATGAGTGTTGGACATACAAAAATTGTCAACTCTTTTACAAGCGTACACCCATTGTTTCCGCAATGTTTTGTCTGTTGGAAATCTATAAAATCTTACCACAGATTCGTGAGTGGTTATTGCACCCAGCAACTATACAATGCATCACTACTACTAATTAATACCACATGACACAGAGGTAAACAAACATTAGAGCATACATACATCAAAACATTATAGCCATAGATAAAGAAAGATTAGAGCATCTAAACAACAAGAATAATTGGCGGGAGCATACATCTTAGTGCGCATTGGGCAACATTGACGTCACAGACACGACACGACAGGCTACCGCACACCTGCCTTGTGGACCCTATCGTGTATTCTAAGTACCGTGATCTGACGTGCTTTTTATTATAGTAACGCAGCCCCATAATTTGTAATTGTACGTTAATTTTGATATTGTTTGGACCAGAAATAAAGCCAGATATATTTTGTTCATAAAATTTTGAGGGTGGTGAGGGTTTGGGATT
>CABFVX010000352.1:60209-167469 GCA_902151425.1 Timema shepardi
GCACATGTTTTTACAACACATTGGAGGGAAGGGGGGTTTCACACGCATTTTCAACTTTGGGAATGTGGGGGAGGGAGAGGAAAGCAGACACACATTATTTCTAACTTTTGTGGACATACAAATTATTTCCAACATTGGGGGACACACATATATCATTATTAATTTAATTCTTTATAATTACTCCTTATGTGACATAAATATAGCCAAATCTAACACAAGCTACCCTAAAGGTTGTACAGACGCTGCTGAGACTAATGAAATAGTTGGGGAGATAGAGGTAGAAGGAGAGGCAGTGTTTATCTCGGGTTATAAAACTAGTCAGTACTGGTAGCCAAGGCACTGGAGGCTGAATGTGTGCTGACCTGACAAATTTAGAGAAGCAGGATGATACTTTCCAAACTCAATGAATGCATTCACTGAAAAGGAAAGGCAATTAGTACAACACTCAAGAGAGAAAACAAATGAATAAAGGACTTCTCTTATCAATTGATTAGGTATATAATGTATATTGGAAAGAGATGCTTTATATTAATGTGATTTCTATTATCCATGCTTCCTCTCCCCTCAATTACGCCGGAAAAATCAAATTGAGAGTCTACCATACTTCTCTTTAAGTTCAATTCTCTAATACTGAATGATGAAAATGTGTGATTTAGTCAACAACCCAAACAATGGAACTTTAAGGATAGCCTGCTGTAAGATTTGAGTTCTGCTGGACAAACAACATGCTTGTTTATGATAATAGCACTGTTAAAGTCACAGCAAATTTGAACATAAAGTCACACTAAAGGAAAAAAAGAATATTGGGTATAAATTGGTATTTACAACATACACCATTATATTACTCATTCCAAACAATTGACATATCTACAATTATAAGCTAGAAATGAAGACACTAGAATTTAAATGAAATATCACCAAATTTGCATGGAGAGCGAGTGGGATACTATTTGTTTAAAAAATATACTCTAGTACACATAGTTAGAATTCAACCTTCTACCCTCCCTAATACTCATAGCAAAACCTTTATAAAGCATGCAGCTCTCTCAAAGAAGTGGTTTAATATAATTACATCAACATTAACTTCACTACAAAATTATTTTTCATTCTAAATTATTGTACTCTGTTATAGCAGACCAATTTTAACTACCTAATGAATGCAATTTAATTTGTATGTTATGCCATGATCTTTCTAATCTAATGTTTGTACATATAGTTTAAATACTATTATCCATTAACTATTTCTAGAATAAGTTGCTTGATGAATGTATAACTTAATATAACACACTCATTAATAGCTGTATAAGTAAAAACAAAATAATTTTTATAAATTATATATTTGAAAGTGATCTGAAGAATAATATTTAAAATAAAAAGGATAGTTTGCATGTTTACAGGTTTTTAGCATGAATAAATTAACTTGACTTGTTTAAACAAGTATACAACCCCCAAAATGAAGAATTGAGACATTGCTAAATATGCACTTTTTATATATTTTGTTTTCCCTAAAAATAATTTTTACTATGCCAGATTGAAATTGAATATACAAACTTGTATATAATAGATAGAATTTCACTGTAAAAAGATCTCTAAAATATCTTATAAACGGCTATCCTAATATTTGTTTTGAACCATGCTTGTTTTCTTACAAAATATCCACACAGTGGTTGGAACAAATATGAGCTGTGGGCAATAGTATTGCCATCTATATGCGGACAGTTTAACTAAACTCTAATTTTTAGAGAAACCATACTCTCGACCACCAACATTGATTGATAGTTATTAAAATTTGGCATTGTGGAAATATGTTTTATTTTAGTTAGTAATTAAAAAGTCAATCTAAAAGGTTATCAAGTTTTCAATAATACTTTTATATGGACTATTGTATAAGTTAATTTTACAGCGTTAATTAAATGAACTAAGAATCTTAATGCAATTAGCCTTCCCTTGAAAATCAAAGATTAAATTTGACTAGGTCAACAACATAAATACATTTAAAGGCTAAAAATTTATTTATTTTGTGAAAATTGAGTGTATTTGTGTGTGTACATTGTATAAACATTTAAGTAAGTGAAAATTTCAAATTAAAATAATACATATATAATTAAAACATTTTTAAACCCCCTAAAACTTACCGTAAAACTTTATATTTTAATTTTAATTGACAAAATGTTGCTAGCTGAGAGAAAACCCTATTGAACTTATATTATATTTGGAAGAAGGTATAGGAAAAGTGGATAAAAACATATAAAAGGGACAAACACAATATGGCCTTTAAAATGAAAAGAACACAGTTCACACTTTACACTGCTGCCAATGGACAAATTGGTAATGGTTGCCTCTTAAATAAAATTGATTGTCACTGCCCAATCCCCCGACCTAGGTTTCATTCTATCGGAACTCATCAGGGAGGAGTGTGAAACGCGCAACGCAACTTCCTTGAAGATAAAACAAAAAAACAAAAGGGGAGAAAAAGGAAAATGGTAAAGAATGATAGGACACATAGATAGGAACATGTAAAAGGTACAACATAAAGGACAAACACAGGAAAAGGACATTGGATGCAAATGTAGAATGATATAACTCAATAAGGAAAACCTCTTTTTGCTTTATGAGGTAATTGTATTATATTAGATAGAATGAAACCTAGGTCGGGGGATTGGGCGTTGACGATCAATTTTTTTTAAGAGGCAACCATTACCTCTTTGTCCATTGGCTGCAGTGTAAAGTGAAAACTGTGTTCTTATTTTTATTATAAAAGCCATATTGTGTTCGTCCCCTTTTTATATGTTTCTATCCACCTTTCCTATACCTTCTTCCAAATATAATACAATTACTTCATAAAGCGAAAAGAGGTTTTCCTTATTGAGCTATTGGACTTATAGTAATTCAAATATAAATCAGTAAAGATTAGGCTGTATTTTCAAAACTAACCATTTATTGTCCTCTGATTCCTAAGGGGTCTCTTAGCTCAGGTCACTTGGATGTAATGGGCATTCTCTTCGAGTGATGTAAAATATAGGGGAAGTATTTAAAGGGAGCAACCTAGTAAGAAAATAGAGAAACACTGCTCTAAATATTCATTATGCTTTTGATTCAATAAGCTTACTTATTTTTCTTTTAAAGGTAAATCCAAGCCAATGAGCTAACATTAAGTGGAATTATCATAATAGTTAACATAAAGTAATAATCTCTTGAGAAACGATTTCTGTTAGGTTACTTAAAAGAGAAATATTGTGTCTGTTTCAGTAAAGAGATAAACCGAGCTAAGCAAAAGAAGATGCCATTTGACTTCAGCTATTTCATCCTAATATGCAAGTTGTATAAAGTCCCGCCAGAAGCAGGTCGCCGTCACAAGAAAAAGAACAAGAAGAAGGAGAAACAGGGAGGACAGCCAGAACCAGATGTTTTGTGGTCAAATCCGGAAGAGGAACTGTTCAATGAGGTAATTTTTATGGTTCTGGATCTTACAGTACTGTGAAACGAAGTTACCTTGCACCTATGGGGTATCTTTGCACTGGAATATTAAAACATGTAGCATGACTGTTAGTTTCTAGTTTATTGTACAGGGTGTTTCACTCGCTCTCAGCCCCTGGGTTTCAACCTAATGGACATAATTGGTGTATGAGAAGCACTCAGTGGCTGAGAGTGAATGAAATACCATGTAGAAAGCATGGGTGATGAATGTAATAACTTGCATTCTACAAGAACCTAGAGATTAAATCCATTATATTTGTTTTAAGATTTTAGTGCAAAGTAACCTCATTTTATGGTAATTATGTAGTAAAATACATTTAATTTAACCTTTTTCTTTTTACTGAGGCTTACACACCAACTTTCTAATATTATAGTGCTATACCTAGGCTTGCCAGACGTCCCAGTTTTCAGACAAAGTCCAGGTGTCCCGGCCTGTTTACTTCACGTCCCGGTAAAAATTAAATTTGATTATAGTTCTTATAATAGATGCCCAAAAAGTCTAAAAGATAATTAACTGTGAAGGATTATTTAGGATAAATACTTTGTCATTTATATCACTGTACTGTATGAAAAGTGAAAACTGTGGAAGAGTGATGGTCTGCTAATAATATTGTCATCGTATCGTCTTGTCTCGCTGTCCCGCTCTCCGGGTGAGTAAAATATTGGGCACTAAAGGGTGTAGCTTTAGTGCCAGAAGAGAATTCGCTGTGCGCTACACCCCCTTGTGTGCAACAATGTTGGACTCACCCAGCTCGGCGCTAGCCGCTTGCGATTGAGATAAGTCAGTCAGTTGTCAGTCCCCGTCGGCAGTGCCTGTTGTGTAAGTGAGCTAGCACTGTTTTATTTATGTTTTAAGTGAAAGTTTATGCGTTCTCTGTTAAAATGCCAAAACGGTCGTGTAAATTCACCGAGGATTTACAGAATGAATTTCCTTTTCTGAAGAAGGTATGTAATGGTACTGGTAGTCAACATCAAGACGATAGAGTTAAATGTTCACATTGTAATTCTGAGTTTTCGGTTGCTCACGGTGGTCGATCCAATATAAAAGATCATTTGCAGTCGAGTAAACACAAAAAGAGTTTAACATGTGCTGCTAGCTCATCAAAACTGACCAGTTTTATTAAGACTGCGAGTTCTAATGACAATAACTTAGACTTAGCAGCGAAAGAGGCGACATTTGCTTACCACACAGCAAACCATAACCTAAATTTCAATTCAACTTCTTGTTCATCAAAACTAATTTCTAAGTTTTTTGAACCTAAATTCTCACTCAGAAAACTAAGTGTGAGGCAATAGTTTTAAATGTCATAGTTCCTTTAGCTCAAGAAGAGCTTAAAGAAGACTTAACCAAGTCAAACTACGTATCTGTAAGTATGGATGCATTAAACAGAAAGGATATAAAACTTGTGCCAATTGTTGTGCGCTACTTTAATCCTAATTCAGGTGTGCAAGTACAATGAAAAGAACACAGTTCACACTTTACACTGCTGACAATGGACAAAGAGGTAATGGATGTCTCTTAAAGAAAATTGATTATCACCGCCCAATCCCCTGACCTAGGCATCCAATGTCCTTTTCCTGTTTTTGTCCTTTATGTTATACCTTTTAATTGTTCCTATCTATGTGTCCTATCTTTTTTTACCATTTTTCTTTTTCTCCTATTTTGTGTTTTTTGGTTTTCTCTTTTAGGAAGTTGCGTTGCGCGTTTCACACTCTTCCCTGATGATTTCCAATAGAATGAAACCTAGGTCGAGGGATTGGGCGGTGACGATCAATTTTCTTTAAGAGACATCCATTACCTCTTTGTCCATTGGCAGCAGTGTAAAGTGTAAACTGTGTTCTTCTTTTCATTGTAAAGGCCATATTGTGTTTGTCCCACTTTTATGTTTCTATCTACATTTCCTGTACCTTCTTCCAAATATAATACAATTACCTCATATAGTGAAAAGAGGTTTTCCTTATAGAGTTATATTTCAAGATATGGTAGTTATAGAACCGCTACGTAACAGTATTTTAACATGGACTAGTCATTAAATAACAGCCATAACATAAGAATAGATAAACACTGGGAAGGATGAAAATGTATTAGTCATTATCGCCAACATTATTCTGTAAAAATAAAAATACCCGTCAAGTTGTAGCACCATCGTATAATAACATATACATAACCTGTAGTTGTGCTACACTTCTCGCTTACCACCAATGTTTAGTCCTTTTGAATTATCTATGACAAATTTATAAGCACACTTTTGTTCAGGGAGTCGGACCAATATTTTTATCGATTCTAGTTCCGGTACCTGCTCTCCAAGCAAACATTTTAAAAGTTTTGGTTCTGGTTCCGGTTAGAGCACAATAAATGTTCCGGTTCATTTTGGTTCCTGTTATAGTGTTCCGGTTCTTTAATTTTTTTTAAAAAGCACAGCGTCTTTCTATCAATTTGGGCTACGTCAATGCACTAGAGTTGATAATGGTTTTTTAATGAATGAGAAAGGTTACATTTTTTATATTTAGAGGAAGTGTATCCACATTTTCGTGGAAGGAGAGCGGAGAACCACTTTGGAAATAGCACCCTGGATCAAAAGTATTTCTAGATTAAAAAAATATTTTAACGTACCTTAATAACAATAGTGCATCCTTCTAATTTGCATCTTGATTTGCCACCGTCAATATCATAGTCAAAAATTTCCAAGCTGAGTTTACTTTAAAGTACCCCATCAATAATATTATTTAAACCACTTACTAACAGACAAAAATAATCACCTCCGCACTGTACACAAGGAACACATTCGCTGAGTTACTTCCTAATTTATACTTGAGTGAAAGAATTTAAAGTTTGCATTTAGCCACCCTCTATCTTATTATTATTAGCACCGCGTCTTACTACCCGTTCGGGTTGTACGCACTTACGCTAATGTGCAATGGTAGGGTGATTGTGAGATGAATAAATCTTTGCCGGGACCGAGGATTGAACCCCGGCCGCCAGCATAGAAGTCTGACACCTTACCCCTAGACCACCAGGTCACCCCCCCTCCATCTTCCTTTGCCTGCTATTATAAGCTGTTCAACCAACCACCAGAATATAAGTTTCACTTCCAGGAAGTACTAAGTACAACAGGCTTGGACTGCTTGTCCAAAAGAAATGATCTCTTAATTTATGTATTTCAACTTCCAAGGAATGTGATATTATCTGCAGTCTATCAAAGCTAAATACATCTTAAACCTCTAGCTTAAGAATTAAAGTGAGAAAACAGCTAACAATGTGAGTCACAACAGTCCTCTGGAATCTAACATTAGTGTGTATTGCTAAGGGCTCATTCACTCTTTTATAATCACCTTAGAAAAGAGGTTTTAAACAAAGTATTAACTAAAATATATCAAGCCCTTTCAGAAACTACTGAGAAAAGGGGAAACACAACATTTCAAAATTAAACTAGGCTTAAGAAAGAAAAAAGAACCGTGTGCAAAATGCCAAAATTATATACAATTCTGTAAAACTAGGAACCTTTAAGAACCTTTATGAACCTAAAATTATTTAACAGTTCCAATTCCGGTTCTTCAGAATAGTGTTTTTAGGGTTCTGATTCCTTAAACATAGATGTTAATTTCTGTTATCGGTTCCTGTTTGATTCCCTTCTTTTGTTACAAAAGTTTTTCAACAAAGCTCCTATCTTCGAATTTTCTTTGCATATTTAAATCTTCGCTCCACATTTAAAAAGTAACCTTCACACACCCTTACTATCCGCCATATAATCATTAAGTTAAAAATTGCATTTTCAAGCAAAATATTTTTTGACTAAGATAAAAGAGATACAATTTGAGTTTTGACAAATCTATTACTATTATATTATAGTGTACACAATTTACTGAAAAAAATTTGAATTATCATGGTAGTCAACATAAAAAAGTAACATTTGCTCAAGCATATTTACATTGTGTAAAATTAAAAGCTATCTTAGAGACAACAAATAGGTCAAAAATTGGATTGCTACATCCTAAATAATTAAATAAGATTGAATGTTTTTTTGTTGATAGGTGGCAGACTGTCGGTTTGAATTCTGTGTTAAGGGAGATTCTGACTCTGGTCTCAGTGGCACTTGGCAGGAAGATGATGTAGAGATGACTCCATATAGACGTGTTCTTCTGTTTCAAGCTGATAAGATCGACTCTGTCATAGACAGGATAAAAACATTTGTGGCGCAGTGAGACAGGTGAAATGAAATCAACTCCCCAAAGGTTAAAACTGTTATAGAGTTTATAACTCACTTTTAACAAACTCAGTCCATTACAGACTGCATTAAAATATGAGTGAAGAATGACCTTGTAAACAGGACGATTCCTGGATAGCTCAGTGGTAAGAGAATTGGCGTACTAAGCCAAAGGTTCCGGGTTCGATTCCTGTGTCCAGGTGTCATTTTTACATCTTCAGAATATGATATCTAGATGGAGTAAGTAATCCTCACTAAAATAATAAATAATAGCCTTAACTATTTGATTCTTAGTTGAGTTTTGCTAATTTAAAAAGTTTACCTTACTATTAAATGTAATACTTTTTTTTACTGATGCCAAAAATCAGAATTGGCAGATGTATATTTGGCAAATTTTAGTAATGATGGTAGATGGATGAATGTAGTTTTAGTTCCCAATAATTATAATGACGTGCTGTTATTCATTCGAGTATATTGTTTTTCCCAGATCACACCAACTTGGCTGTGTCCAGCAACTTGAAATTCTCCAATCAGCGTAATGACTGCTTGCAACATCAACTTAAGTAATTTCAGAATTCATCTTATTTTGAGATATTGTGCCAAGGTTTTATAATAATAAAAACAGTTGCCTTTAGTCCATTTCAAATAGTCATAATGGGCCTGAAAGTGACACTTTTCTTCAAATACAATTTAGTGAATTGATAATTTAAGTGTAACTTTATTGATAGTTATTTATATTAAAATTGGTTCATACACACATCATACAAATAAATTAAAACTTTTTTTAAAATGCTAAGATAATTTGTGTCTTGCTTGTTGAAATACTTCTATTTGTAACACTCTGACTTTATCATAAATCAACATAAGATATGTCACTCTCTGATATAAACATTAACGCTGGTTTTCCCTTTAATGTTTTAGTCACATTTTTTATACGAGGAAAGATAATATCAAAGTAATAAAATATGTGATGCAGCCCAGAAAAACATGCCACATGTAGCTCAAAGAAATTGTTCAGCAGAGCGTTAAATGTCATTTCAGGTTGAAATTGTTAGTCCGAAAGTTTAAACCATCTCAACCAGTTAACAGGATTACCACAAAACTAATATTACAAGAACTTTAGTTTTAAATAAGGTATTGCATGGGAAATGAAACCATGCCTTGAACTTTAGCTGACATGTACCAACAATTGGTAGAAATAGATATTGATGTTTGAAATATTATGAAAATTAATTTTATAGCTAGAGAGGTAATTTTTAATGTTCAGAATTATGTTTTCTATTGGTAGAAATAAAAAAATAAAATATTTCTTGCGACATGTGGCACATATTCCTGGGCCGCATCACATATAGTTTCTTCTTTTGAAAATATTATTATTGGTTACATGATCGTCATCATCATAAAGAGCTTCTCTCTCTTGGTCAGGGAAACTTATTTCCCTTGTATAAATAACAGTGGTGTACACGTTTATGTATGTCTACAGTCAATTATTATTTGATCTAATTTTTAAGAATAGTTAGTATGCTCCTTTTAGTGTGTTAATAACTTCTATCATCAATTGGCTAAAATGCCACTATATATAAATTATCTCCAAATATAATAATTTTGCTTAAATGCTAAAATGGATAAATTCTTTGTAAATGTTTATGATATAATGATTAAATCATTTGACTAACTGAAACTTGTTTAAATAATGTTACATTTTCCACCTAACTTTTATTATATTTAGAATAGCTTATTCTCAACCTAATGCTAAACATGCGTGTTTTTTTACAGCTGTTGTGTCAAATTTCACACTTTTGTCTATATAAATCATGAAAATAATACTTAATCTTTGTGGATTAAATTTAACTCTAGCTAATGATTTGACTGGGTCGATTAGCTAATTTTTGATCACTAATTCAATAACTTATTACAAAGGTAATATTCAATAATGGCAGTAAGTAGTAATTTTCAAATATTTCTTTTTCTCTTCTATTATTAAAATTATTGAACATTTTAATAAACAAAGAATAATCAAGAGTATAAAAGTAAATAAATATGTTGTGGCCATAGTTTGAAGAGGGTTTAGGATTTATGAGTGCTGTAGAATTACTGCTACAAATCCAAATATCCTTAACAAGCAAAACTAGGCAACACCTTTCTTTGCTTCAGACATTTAAAAAAATCCTCCTTTTAATATTTCTGGCTCAGTTTGGAGAATAGAAGGTCCCTTGAAGTGTAAAGAAGTGATGTACATGGTCACTTATGCAGCGGAAACTTAGACATTGAACGTAAGAGAGACTAGGGAAGCGGAGGCTATAGGAATGAAGTTTGAGGAAAATGTTAGCTGTCACAAGAAAGATTGGGGGTACAGGGAGTACATGACATAGTAGAGGAAGAAAGGCTGAGATGATATGGGCATGTAACAAGGATGAAAAAAGAGAAGATACCTAAGAAAATATTGGAAATGAAGTATATAGGAAAAAGAACAAGAGGCCAAGAAAGAGATGGCAAAAGCAGATAAAGAGTGTGAGAGAAGAGTAATAGTGGAAGGGGAGAGGAAGATGGAGGTATTTTACTAAACTGACCCGGCCACAGACTGAAAACGATGATGATGATGATGATAAT
Source organism: Timema shepardi (assembly GCA_902151425.1). Lineage (NCBI taxonomy): Eukaryota > Metazoa > Arthropoda > Insecta > Phasmatodea > Timematidae > Timema > Timema shepardi. The sequence goes on from CABFVX010000352.1 coordinate 70,502, forward strand.
GGTGACCCAGATTTTAATAAATAAATAAAAATCTTTCAAAAATTTGAAATTTTAGCTTCGAGTTGCATATGTTTGTGCACCAAGGAAACTAATTTTGAAATGTCAGCCCTCTGTGTGCAGTAGAGCTCTCGCAATGCTCATGACTGACAAAAACTTCATTTTTTTATTACAGATAATTATTGAAAAGTGATAATACAAAACTAAAACAAAGTTATTTAGGCCTCAAGATCTGTTTTTATGATTTTCTATTAAGTTTATTCAATAACTTTTCCGTTATATATTTCAAATGGTATACTAAAACACCAATATATATATTTGAATGTCATATTTACACACCAACCAATAATAATTAATACAATCAATATTGTGCAAAGTATATCTATATTCGTGTGGTGTTAACACGTGTGCAATTTTTACAGTAGTTTCAGCACTCCTACAAACACGCCCTCTTTTGCACTAATACTTCCCTCCCTCCCTCTCACCTTCTGGTTCTCCCACATCCTTCTTGCTCAAAAGAAGAGAAATAGCACCTATCTGTTAACATTCTAAACTTTCTTTTAAAGTTACGTAAGACTGTGAATATTAGAGATGTCACGATACCTGTTTTTCTCGATTCCGATTCTTGAACATTTCCTTTATCATTATTGCATATAAAATCTGACGTGCCTGATACCCTACTCACCCCTAAATAAAAAACTTGGACTCTATCATTACAACACATGTCGTTTGAAATGTTAATCTCACAATCTTATAGATATTTATTAAACACACAATTCTTCAAAACTGATAATAAAAATCAAGAAATCAAATAAACTCTAAAATAATACAGTAAATTGCATATTTTATAATGGAAAGAACACATTTCACATGTTAGAAAATTTTTAAGTTGTCCGCCATAACTAATCCTAAGCACATTAGCTCATCAGAAATTAGTGATGAAATTTGGCAACAATATATCGATAATCTAGTGAATTAAAATAGATATAACAGTTTCTTTGCTTCATTTTTATTAACTATGTCGATTTTTGTTCTATTTTTATTAAACTTGTCTTATTCAAAGAGCTAAATAAAACATTCAAAATTGAAGAGCGACAAATATAATTACAGGAGAGCAGCCATTTTAATTTGATAGGAACATCATAGCTTTCGATATACACGTTGTGATATATCAGTTAATATTCGAGACCATTTATTTTCCATGTAGATCACCTAAAAATGATAGGGTCGTACTATGTTTGGGCCATTATGGTATATTTACAATTTGCTGGCATTTAAGTGAAACGACAACTAAACTAATATGAGAGATAATCGATTATCACCTATTTTGAATGTTGCCAGTTTTATTGAGAGCAAAGAATCGAAGTAGCGAGTCTCGTAATATTAAGATCGATTCTTTCGATACCAGTAAGAATTGAGTTTGACAGCCCTAGTTAATATTATATTGAATTCAGATACCCTTTTAGGGCATGTATACAATTTATAATTTTATAGTAAAAAAAAAATCATGAAAATACATTTTCAAGTTTTTTCCAACTTATTTTCCCCCATCAATTATCTTAATAAAAATGATTAATCAAAGTTGGCTTAATGCTGATGTATTTACTACACTTTAGCCACATAAGTACTGGAGATGTGTTGGAAGTGTAAGACAAGCTTGGTTCTTTGTACTTTTACTATTGCTTTGTGGTAGGGTAGAGCAGTGAGGTGTAGGGTTCCACTAAGTGAAAAAAAAATTGCAAAGGAGAGGTAGCTATCTCTTTTTAAAAGGATGAGAAGGGTTAGTGTGGTGGTGGAAGAACCTGCACGTGATATATATTGCTGAAGGTAGTTCAAGGCCAAACTTTTGCTAAGCCTCACTACCCTGGGTCGATGAGTGTCTACTGCATACCCAATTGAGACCGGCTCATCTTTCAACTTAGTAAGAGGCAGAAACGGGCGAGTGTGTTTGTTCCTAAGACGGGAGGAGAGTACATAGCTATAAGTAGAATTAATGTTTTTGTATCAACATAGGAAATATGAGAAAAAAAACCTGGAAAAATCATGCGCAGTAAAGAGAATTTTAAGACAGCCTCTTTTCATATTCCCATCCCATTCAGTGCCCTTCTGTCTCACTTCTTGAGGATACCTTATCCCAATTAGCACCCCGAAGGTTGTTCTATAACTTACTGCATATTGTGGATTAAATAGGATTTCCCAACTAACTAGGTATTTTGTAATACATATTTGGAAGAAGGTATAAGAAAGATGGATAGAATCATTTATAAGGGGGACAAATACAATATGGCTATTTCAATGAAAAGAACACATTTCACACTTTACATTGCTGCCACTGGACAAAGAGATAATGGCTGCCTCTTTAAGAAAATCAATAATCATCGCCCAATCCCTCGACCTAGGTTTCATTCTATCGGAACTCATCAGGGAGGAGTGGGAAAAGTGCAACACAACTAATGTACACACAAAAGAGAGAGAAAGGAAATTGGTAAAGGATGATAGGACACACACATAGGAACATTCATTCATCAACTGTTTGAGTCGGTGTAGTAAAATGCCGCCATCTTCCTCTATCCTTCCACGATTATTCCTCTAATTTCTTCCATTCTTCTCACTTGGAACACTTTCTGTTATCTGCTCCTCCCATCTCTTTCTCGGTGTCCCTTGCGGTCTATTTCCTACATACTTCATTTCTGTAATTTTCTTTGGCATCCTCTTCTCCATTCTCATAACATGCCCATACCATTTCAGTCTTGTTTTATCTAATATCTCATGTACCTGTACTCTTATTCTTTCCCAAATAACTTCATTACTAATCTTGTTTCTCCTCCTGACAGCTAACATGTTCCTCACAAACTTCATTCCCATGGCCTCCACTTTCCATCCCTCTCTTACATTCAACGTCCATGTTTCTGCTGCAATGGGTAAAAAGTACGCCCTGTACAATACTTCCTTCCTAAATCCTCTCTACTTCCACCTTTATCTTCAAATAGGAATATGTAAACTGAACAATCCACCTTTCCTGTATCTTATATATATTCATTCTAATTGTTTATGTTTTATATATTTTTGACTGTTATGTTGACAATTTTTAGTTTACCAGCTTACCACTATTTAACATCCCTTTCTTGTTAAAAGAACACTCAAATGTGTTTAAATAAATATGCACAGTAACATTTTTGAAAACCTTTAATATATAAAATGAACCAAAAATATATTTAAAATATAAAAGCACACACAGTTTGATTATAAGGCCACATCTGCTGGGGTGGTATCAGGCCTGTTCTTGGGGCGTCGCTTCAATGTCCCAATGATGGTCAACATTTCTTGGACAGCGGCAGGAGGTTCTTCTTTCTTCTCCTGCTGTTTCTGAAATATAATGAACTGGTTGTGGTATTCCTAAGTATCAGAAAGCAATCTAAGACAGATATGAAGAATCTAATATTTTAAAATTTCATCAATAATGCATTTTGAAGTGTTAATTTTGTTTGTATTAGTTACCTAATTTATGGGGTTTTAAAAGCGGTGTTTTATAAATTTTTGTCATCAAAGATTAAATTCAATTATTAAAAAAAAGTTGATGGATCCTAAAAGAGGAAACCCCAATTTATACTTAGTAATAATCTGATTAAAATGTTTTGACAAACATACACAGCAAAAATCTGAAAATCAAATTATAAAAAGAATACTGAAAATGCTGGAAAATTAAATAGCATTCTCCTCACATTGAAAGGAGAAACACTAGCAGTGGAAAAAGTGTTGCAGTTACTGAAACTCAAGACTGCAAACAAATAGTATCAAATAGCTAGCACACACTAGCACTTAAATTCAATATTATATCACCAGGAAACTAATTTTACTGAAATAGTCATTAAGGAAACTTTTAGGGGTGGCCGGGATCCCAAGCCTCAGGGGAAAAGGTCAGGAATTTATCAATTCCCATTGGTCGGTGAGAATGATCCTTTCCCCAGAAAGTTTGTGTTCTAGAAGTTACTGCCGACTCATCACTGTTAATCTCTTTGGTAGACAGTCTTCTTCTTCTTTGTTCTTTAGCAAACTTGGTGGCTGGGATGGGGAGGGGTTATTTTACCATTTGTTAGGGGTGTGCGAAGCCAGTTTTTTCAGTTCAAAGCGAAGTCGAAGCAAATATTCAATAATATTCTCGAAGTCGAATTGAAGTTCGAATAAAATTTAAACTAATAATAGCTCTTAAAACAAATTATTTTTCTAGAAAAACTGGATGTTTTTAGCTTTAATATATTTATATTTAGTTCAAATGCTATTAAATTGGTATATTTTATCTAACTTTAATAAAACAATACAATTTAGTTTAAATATGTAATAATACACAATAAGACATTAACGTTTTTAGAAAAAAATACGTAGGCCTACTAAAAAGACATTTACTTGGGCACGTAAATAGACAATTATATTTTATAAAAAATATAGGTAGGCCTATATACTATATTAGGTTAAGTTATAATCTAAGAAAATATTTACACAGTCCTGTGACATTGTACAATAATATCATCCTACATTTGATTTGCAATTAAACTTTAAAAAATATTCACTTCAGGGCAGATTATGTTATAACTTATTTAAAAAAACGTGTATTAAGAATTAAGAAAAATTATATCAACATCAATCAGTTTTTATAAGTTAAAATAAAAACAAACATTGTAAGAAATTATCCACACAGGCAGTTAGAAGTGTTACTTTCTCTTCAAGTTATTTTGAAAGATGTTAATTCCTCAAAATGAATAGGAGTCAACGGTTCTCGTCTGGCTGGTACAATGTTTCCTGAACTAGAAAATACCCTTTCACTGCACACACTTGTAGCAGGGCTACCTTGGAGACATTAGGGTATTTTCAAGAACCCTCTTCCCTCCACCAGATATAGGCACCCGTGGTTCATTTAGGTAATCCTTCACTTCACTGTTGTTGTCTATTGCCGGTTGGGTGGTATTTGGTATGGAATCAAAACTTGACCATAGTCCAGAACTAGAAGAGGAGCATGAGGGGTGTTCATCTTTTACGTTAGGCTCTAAAGATGACTTGTCACTCAACTTCTTAACTTCAATTGCTAGCGTGTTTACTGCCACCATATCATCGATCAAGACACCTCTAAATCTTGGGTCGCATAGCATGGATGGGCAGAAAATAGGATCTGAATCGTAGAAACTGAAGCGAGATTTCAAAGCCTTATCTAAACTTCTTGCGAACATTACACCATCCTTCTTGCTAGTGATAAAAACATTTAAGAGATTTGAGGCAAGGAAGGATGGGTATAACCATTGAAGAGGTGGGATAACTGTCTCCACTGATTTCCTTGGTGGCGTCAGCTAGTGGCCCAAGAACCTCTACAATGCCTGCTGCTTGCTTCCATTCAACTTCAGTTAGGATCTCGATGTTATTTTCTGAATTGGCAAGTTCAGCTCCAACAGCTTTTCTAACAGCATGTAATCGAGAAAGCATGTTATACTCGCTGGACCACCGTGTGTCCACAAACTGAATTAACTCGAGTACTGGCAGTACCATCTCTTCCATTACCGTATGTAATCTTTTTCTTGTGGATGGACTACGACTGTAATGTTCCACAATTGCTTTTGCCTTTGTCAAAAGTGTACAAACACCATAACATTCTGCTTTGGCATCATGGATAGCTAATTATTACTGTTCAATCTAACACATTAAAATAAAATGTAGATAAACTGCAACACATGCTCTAAATAAGCTATCAAAGTTATTTTTATTCCAGTTTTAAATTTTTTAAAAAAGGTAAATCTTTTGGTATTACAGAAAAATATGCATTCTTTTAAAAAGAAAAACGTTTCTAATAGCAATAAGTCACCTGTTGGCGTTTTGTATTTTTTCAGGTATATATTACACTGGGCAGTTTTCTTATCAGAAGCTCTCGTGAAAAATACCCATATTTCACTTTTATTTTTCTGTTTCGGACATTTTCGTAGGCTTAACCAAAACTATTGATAAATTAATAATAAACAGTCTAATGTTGCCAACATGAGGTCATCAAATTTTCCATCAAGTTTTTAGGTTAACATAAATAAATCATTTAATCGTTTAGTTAAAAAAGAAGTATAATTTAAAATTGAAACAAAATTTAATCAGTAAAGGGTAAATATGTTTGCTTATATTCTGTCTCAAAATTAATTTTTTCGACTTTCAATCAAGTTTTTAATTTATCTCTTGGCGCATGCGTCGTAACATTTTCTGTTGAGTAGAGCAAATACACGTGAAGGTCATTTCATTTCAGATATTGAAAAAGATTCACTTGAAAAAAATTATGCAAAATTCAAAGCAAGAATATGATTTTAAATTGTATATTGATTTTTTTAAATATTATTTTTATCACGTGAATTTAGGTCATGTGGCGGTGAAGATAGCTGAACGTATTTAATTTGTGAATCGATCAGGCCGTGTGGCATCGAATATAATCGATTATTGAAATTGTGTAACTATCGATAGTTATTCAATATTTCATCAAAACGAACTATTTAAAATTTACAAGTTATTTATTGAGAGAGAATAAGAAAAAGATACTTACAGGTACATTTTTTTTTAAACGAAAATAGCGTGATCACCATTTATTAAAAGTGGTCACTAATCTCAGTAGAAATATTGTGGAATAATAATAATTATGTCAGTCACAATCAACTAGTCGTTTTATAACCATGGCCTTTTGTGTCAATGCATAGATATTAAAAAATATCGAACTAATCGATATTTAACCTATAAATCGATAAGGCCCATCTTTCGTAAAGTAAACAAATGAAAATAATTTGTATTAGAAGCTTGCGCCTCATACATATTAGTAAGTATTCCATAATTCAACGTTTTATTTGTTTTAAATTGTGAATTTTCTGTGGTAAACATGAATATAATCTACTAGAATAACAGCTCAGAATGGTTAAAATTGAAAATACTTATTTATTTTTTCCGAAGCTTCGAATTTTTCGAAGTAAATTTTGTTTGTCGAAGTTGAAACCGAAGTTAATTAATATTCGCTTCGACTTCGAGATTCTCGAAGCTTTGCACACCCCTACCATTTGTAGAGAACTAAACAAGTTGGGGAGAGTGTGACTTATTGTACTCGCTTCTCTCTATCAACAGTTATTTGTTAGGTTCAGCAAGTGAAAGAGCTTAAAAGATTTCGAGAACATAGATATATATATTCCACTATCTTTTGGGGGGTGGAAATGAGAGGAAAGGGGGAAGGAAGTGGCTTTCCAAGGTCAACCATGTATCAGGGATCAACGTGTCTGTTGGAGATCCAGCCAGGGAGTAGAGCATAAGGGGTGTCAAATCTATAGAGCACATTTAAGGTATTTTAATAAATCTAAGTAACTTTTAAGTAAACCTATATAATATTTTGAAATTTCATACTTACGAGCACATTGAAGAGGTGCCAAACAGTATGTTTTGTAGTATTTTTTCACTTTGCAGATAATTCAATATAAAATACAATTTTCAAAAGAAATTAATAAAAATAGTTTCTATCAAAAATTTAATAAAAGTAGCTATTTGATTTGTATTATTTGATATTAGCTCAAAATTGATTTAATTTGATAAAAAAAATGTTTGCACACCTAAATTTATTTTATTCTTTTATTTTTATTACCTTAGCAATGTTTTATTTGTAGCACCGTGTCTTATAATCCATTCCGGTTATATACCTAAGTACTAATTACTCTAGTGTGTTAGGAATGAGGAATGTTGAATTTAGAAGAAGTTTATTCACATTTGTGTGGATAGAGTGGAAAACCATTTAAAGAAAACCTCCCTTAGTACACCCAGCCAAGATCGCACTACAATTTCCCAGTCATCGGCAGTCTAATCTAGTGCGAAAGTGATGTCTTATTATCATTATAACATTTATATTTTAAAGAATGTCTATTAAAACAATGGGCCAGTTTCATAGTCAAATTTAGTACGCCTCAAGTGCGGCGCTACACTAAGTACAAGACGACACCTACCTAAACCAGAATGTAATGGGCCGTTGTCGCATAGGAAACTGGCCCATTCCATTCTGGTTTAGGTAGGTGTCGTCTTGAACTTAGTGTAGAGGCGTACTAAATTTAACTATGAAACTGGCCCAATAAATTGAATACTTGGTTCCACCTACTAAGGCTGTACCAATCACAAATCAAGATTTGATCTATTTGATGATTCATTACTTACCTTTGATCTTTTAAGCGTAAATTTTCCTCCTTTGATTTGATTAATGATGTCATCAATAGCACCTGGAATTAAGATTACCCATATTACATGGACAAAATAATTGATTATGTATATAATTCTGGTTTAGTTAAAAACAGCTAAATTGAGTTTGTATTTCTCTAGTACTTAGAAAGATGGAAACTTTGTAAGAAATTAGGGGGTGGATTTTGCCCTAAATGCCTTTTTTATTCCTATGTTTTGAAAAGTAGACTTTTGAGGTATAAGTTTATTTTCGATGATTGCTAAGATAGTGTGATGACTTTTATTGTGCCTACAAATGCCTATTTCAGTGTTTAGTGCCTATTTTACAAATGGGAGCCTTAAAGTGCCTTTTTTCTATCTCTCTCTTCCTAACAACCTCTTTTTTTCTTTCTAAATATTTGTCCCCCCCTCCCCCTCACTCCTTAGGTCAGTCCACGTGGATACTCATGATAGGAAAGAAAAACCCATGTGTCCAGTGATCTGATAAGTTCAAAGTTCAAACTGGTCAGACTGTCGACAAAGATTTTCTTCTGATGCACAGCAGTTTCAGTTCATTCAGTGGTTGTGTATATTACACTGTTGTTAGATGTGCATATCTGTTCATTAATATTTGTTTGTATTGGACTCAGTGTAAATTATTGAACTAAGTTAATAGAAAATGCCCAAAGAAAAATTGTGTAAAAGTGTGCTAATCAAATAGTGGATTGGTGGTGATAGGAATTTCACAACGGATGGCAAAATGAAATTTTTGTCAGGCATGTTCCAAAGAGGTAAGTTACCTTTTCAAAAGGGGAAAGAAAATGATTAATTTTGAAAGTCACGGTTTTTATTAAATATTTTGGCTACTGTTTAAAATTAGACCATAATTATTTTCTATCGTTCAAACTAGGTTTCATTACTTACTGAAGGATTTCAACGACAAAGTGTAAATATTTATTAAAGCGTGACATAACTATCTTACAAAAAGAAATCTTAGTTCTCTTGTTAGTTGATGCTTTGTTAATTTGTAGAATTCACATATATTATTGGATGAAAATTTCTACATATAATATTTAGGTAAAATGCGAGAAGAAGTATCACCTAGAACAACACAAAAATACTGCAATACATATTAAGAATTGCAGAAAGAAAACAGGATCAAAACAATTTTTTTCCTAAAGTTAACAATGCAGATAAAACTCAAGGGCAATTTTCTGCTGACTTGTGCTCTGCGATGGTAGCTGCAAGTATTCCTTGGAAGAAGCTGGAGAATACAAATTTCAATACTTTGCTCAACAAAAATGTCAACATGAAGATACCAGACGAATCAACTCTGAGGAAATACTTTTTGCATTCAACTTATTTATCCGTAAGTTTTTACAATAGCAGTTTTTCTTTCTAATGTTAAAAATATTAACTAAATTGTATTGATTTAAACTATTTACAATAAATATTCTTTTTATTTAGTTTAAGACAGTTGAGAAGATCTGAGAAGATATTGGGGAATCATACTTCTAGGATGCTGTTGATGAAACCACTGGCACATGTAAAAAGCAATTTTGGAAATTTTCCTGGAGCAATCACAGTTTTAGAGGTGAGGGATTTGCCTCTTCTGTGAAAATAATGCGGGGGATAGAAGAAAACCTGAATCAGGCTTCTGGCTCAGTTGGCACAGCCATCATCGACAAATTTAACAGAGTATTGCAGCGAAAACCTGGGTGGAAAATGATGGCAAGTATTGCAGACATCTTGGAAGGACAAACTACATCACTCCTAGAAGTCAAGCTTAGCTCAGCTGAGATAGCTTGTCTGAAGTTTTGCTTGATGACTTCATGTGAAGTTGAGAGAAGTTTCTCACAATATAAAAAACATTTTATCAGAAAACCGAACAAAATTTACACCTGAAAATCTTGAGAAGTATTTGGTAATTAACTCTAATAGTAATTAATTTGTGTTTATGGAAAGTGTAGGCTGGATTTTAAGAATGAATAATAAAAAAAGTGTGTTTTTGGTGCCCATTTTTTGCATTACTATGCCTATTTATGTGCCTATTTTTGAAATTGTTAGTGCCTATCTGCCTGCCTTTTTAATAATTTTAGTGCCTATAAATCCGCCCCCTAAAGATAATAAACCACTTTGCAACTCAAAATCCTCATTTCTCACCTCAATCAACTCTGAAATATATATTTCCCCCCCAATCACACTATGTTCTTTTAACTAGATAATTGTTATATAAAGGTAATACACAATATTGGAGTTGAGACTTGGATTATGAATTTTAACACTAATGTGATTATATACATAGTTTTAATAATAAAACATCCAGACACAACCTTTGAAAAATAACTTTTAATTTGGGAATGGTATGTTTTCAATTTGTGCATAAATTATGTGTTTTAGTGAGAATTAAGAAATGTTTGAAACAAGTTCTTTAGTAACTATTCCAGGGATTCGTGACAAAATACAGTATCATGAATCAAAATCTCAAAGCCTTAATTTGAAATAATAATTTCATTATTATCGATTATATAGTCAATCATCAGAAATACATAACATTTTAGTTTACTTTAAATTACCAATAAAATAAAAAAATAACAAAATAAGTAATCAATTGTATATAAAAATCACTCAAAATGTGCCCTCTTTTCTTAATAATGCAATAAGCATGATAAATAAATCAAAATTTGGTAGTGTCAACCTGATCAAAAAAACTGTTCTGTACATGATGCTAACTTCTTAAAGTGTTTTTTTCTGTTATTTGATTTTTATTTTCATTTTTAATACAATTTTACATTTTAAGCTTTTGAAATTATATTAGATATCAGGGAAAAAAATCTGGCTTAAGATTTGAGATTCTGAGTTCGCCAATCTCTAATTTTAACACATCAAGTTTTGCATTTAAAAAATATAAAATCAGTTTATATTTCATTAAGTGGACAAATAAAAAATGGCTGCTTCTTAAAAAAAATTGATTGTTGACGCCCAATCCCTTGACCTAGGTTTCATTCTATCGGAACCCATAAGGAGGGAGTGTGAAACATGCAACTAAACTTGAAAAAAATAGGACACTGACACTTTATACAGGGACATAAAAAAAAGGACAGAGGATGTATAATTTTATCTCTTTAAGGAAAACCTTTGTTTCACTTTTTCTGAGGTATTTTGTATATGTATGTATATGTATTTGGAAGAAAGTAAAGGAGCGGCGAATAGAATGTTTACAATGAAAATGAAATCTCTAGATGGGCCAACAAAATAAAATGCATATTTATACAGGTGAAAGTGATAGTGTGCAACACATGAATTATTACAAATAAAAAATAACTTATTAAATAATTTCTAAAACAACATATGTATCTTAAAATAAAAAAGTGTGTTGGGCATGAAAGCAAGGTAGTTTGGAGCTCCCATGTTAAAGTCCTCCCTCCTTATAAATGATATCATTATGTCATTTTAAAATGAACTTGCATCTAGAAAACATCTTTATACATTACAGATATAATCATCTCCAATGTTATCCAGGATAAGTTGACATATTTTAAGCAATACCAGACTATATTGTTATTTCCGTATTTCCAGATTGAATAAATTCATCAAAATTCACTAGGTGCATATTATTAAGAGTTTACAAGTACTCGAAGTGTGAAGCTTGAACCGGAGCCTTTAATAGAAGCCTAGATGTTAATTTGACAGCTTTATATGTTCGGCAAAGCTTGTCACATGAGGCTATTTCAATGTTGTAATGAGTGTCTGGTGATTATGGATGACTCATTGCTGAATCTTTGTGAAATGCACATTTGCCATGTTCTTTTTATTGTAAAACTAATAATAAAATTATAATTTTAAGGATGTATTACTTTATTTCAAAAATAGAATACCTATTTTAATTTTTAAATCATTTCTTAGAAAAAAATTAATAATAATTTAATTTTTAGTCAAATGGTTACCGGTATGTTCTAAAAACCTATATATTATCATTATATTAAAGGTTGGGTCAACTCAATATTCAGCAGCTTTTTATAAAGCTTGATTCGTAATGAAACAACTTGAGTTAGCAGTAGTTTAGTTTACCTCCTGGAGCTGTGGTGGCAAGGTTGATAGGCTTGCGAGGTATGCCCAGAATGTTGGCCATCTCTAACACAGGGTTACAAATGGCAGATTGAAATGGTGGAGGAGGTAGCGGGGGTGGGGGAGGAGGAACAGGAACACTCTTGCTCTCCAACGCTTGGTTTAGTTGGTCAACTGAAACAAGATCAATCACAACTTAAAATATATTTTTAATTATCAGGAAAAGTGACAAACTAATGTTAGCCAAATTGTATGATTAAATATAATTAAAAAAGGAATAATTATCATTTGATGTTAAAATTAATAACTAACAATATTTTATTCAAGTTCTGAGACACCCACTTTGGTGTCCGCAAGGTCTAACACGCTATTCTAACAATAGACTGGGTTGCCGATGACTGGAAGATCGAGGTTTGAATTTCGGTCAGGTATACAGAGGGTGGTTTTTCCAAAATTGTTTTTCATTCTCCCTCCTTATAAATGCGGGTACACTTATAAAAACAACCTTTCTAATCCCTGAACCATTATTGTAGTTAGTACATAAGGATATAGCCCGAACGGGTAGTAAGACGCAGTGCTAAAAAAAAGTTTAATACTTATTCCCTACTCATCATTATCCTGCATACAATACTACAAAGTGCAGTAATTAGATTATTGTAGTTAATATCCACAGTATATAAGTTCATATAAATCAAACTATATTTCAGCAATATGATTTTTCAATAATTGTGTCTTCCAAATAACATACACTTCTTAAAACTGCCATTATTTTAATCCCTTGAAGTTGTCTACTGATAAGATTTTTCTCCAGTTGTAAATAAAATATATAATTGTATTTTTTTAAACTACAATAGTAAAATAAATGTTTTGAATTATTTACTTGAGTATTTTGTCAATTTATAAATTATTTGATGCTTTAATTCCCTTTTAATTCTTGAGATATAAGACCATCCTCAATTTTTCAGCATTAAAACTTGGGAAAAAGGTTCCTCATATGCAAGTAAATATGGTGATATGAAATCACAGCTTCCACTATGTTTAGTATGTCTTATAACATGCAAACCTCATATATTTATCCATATTTTCCTCCAAATAATATATTTCCTGTTTGTGGATCCTGTATGAGCCAGTGTTGTATCAAAAGTAATACAATTTACTTGAGCATAGGTCACCCAGGCCATGCCAGCCTCATTTATCCCTGAAAACCTTGCTTTGCCTGTTACAGAAAATATTTTTGTGACACCATTTAATTAATAACTTCCTCATTAAGTATTAAGCTTGGTAGACGATCCACCGATTCTCTTCCATCGATTTCCTTCTAGATTTTCCCATCTTAATAATGATGGTTAGAAGAATTCTAGGTTTAACTTCTTCAAGTTGTTTGCAATCTTTTCCTGACATTTCATCAGCTCTCTTAAGATGGAAGAATGTTTGAAATTATAATAAGATTGATTATAAATACTGGTAAGGTATTGTATGACAAGAGTTATCACAAACATTGCATTTATATCACATAAGCTTACATTTCAATAAATGTTTTTTTTTACTATAAATGTTAGTGTAATTTTAATGTCTTTAAAGATATGAGTGTTCTGACTTTTTTTTAATTTATATTCTCACTTGAGTGTTGTTCTTATATCTATACTTTTTTTAAAGTGTTAATTTCTAATTTTAAAACCAATAGTTTAATTTCTTAAACTCCTTTTCAAAAGTATTTATTATTTATAAAAATGAGTGTAACATTGTGTTGTTTTCATAATACATTTTAAATAAACTATTTTACTTTTAAAATGATGAATAAACTTGACTCAAACTCATGAGCTTTTTAATATATTCGGCTCGAGTTTCAATGCAAGCTTACAAAGTTGAGACAAGTATCAATCAGAGCAAATAATGTTTATCAGCTAATATCCACGCCCCATCGATAGCTATCAGGGGAGCAGGCAAAGTGATAAACAATAGAGTGGTAAACAGCCAACTGCTAGACATTAAGAAACGACGTGGAACAAGTGATTGACACGAGCTGGACCATGTGATAGACAGCCAACCAGTAGACAAAATGAAAACCATTATTTGGAAGGCTGGGTGGGTCAAGTGGCCGACATGAGTTGGACCAACTGCGTGACAAACTTTTATATCATCAAGTTAAAGAGTGGGGTAAGTGACAGAACAGTTAATTCAATACATGATTGTCCTTGTTTACACTCAAATTATTTTTTCCTCCAGCCCGTAAACTTAACTTCACACTTCTTGACATATTTTTGTAGGGTTTGCTAAAGTAAAAATTATGGTGAAAATAAATCAAACTAAAGATGACCTTATAAAAGAATATCACAAATTGAAGTCACAATTAATTCTGCAATGCTGGCTGCATCATTAAAGAACAGTGAGCACTGGTCCACATGTATGAACTATCTTATTTTTATATTAAAAGATTAGAGGTGAGCAGGGTATAATTTATAGAAAATATACCCACTTTTTCATGAAGAAAGAGTTGAAAACCGTTGAATAAAAACTCCTTAGTGGCCTTTATTAAAACTTGAAATTTGACAACAGTTTTTAAATAATATTTAAAATTAGTAACTGGCAATAAGCGACAGTAAAAAGGATTTTTATTGTTTTTCAAAGAGATAATTTTAATATCTAGCTTGTATATTTAGTGCTACATATTTTTAATTTTTATCACCGCGTTATAGCTACTAGAGAGTTACTAGCCGTTCACGTTATATGCTTATATACTAACTACGCTACTGTGTTTAGAGATGAGTAAGGTTGAATTTAGAGCTACTGCACCCGATTTTTCTTGAAGTGAGTAGTGGAAGACCATTTATGAAAATCAACCTTCAGTCAACTGACTGGAATCAAACCTCAATGAATGGTCTTGACGTTTAAGATGTCAGGTGGAGAGTGATGCATAATTATTTCGTACCGTTTAAGAATATTTTGAGGGATGTGTGGTAAGCAGAAAGAACATATCGTTTAAGGTATAAGATCTAAGCCATCAGGTATTAAAGAGCGGGTGGTAAGATGATGGATACATCGTGTAAGGTACAGAGCGGGTGGTAAGATGATGGATACATCGTGTAAGGTACAAGATTTAAGCTGTAAAGTTTTAAGGACTGGCTAGTAAGTGGGGTGGGTGGTAAGAGGATGGATTGGAGCTGGATGGGATCAACACGGTCATGATTGAGCCAGACTACCTCTTGCTTAGGATGGATACAGGAAGTTGTATGGCTTAAAGGAGGTAAGAATAGAGGATGGGGACTGGAAGTTGTGCAGGTCAAGGCTGGAGGTAGGAGACTGGGAGGAGAGTACGGGATGGAGGCTGGAATCTAGACTCAAGGGAGGAGGGAGGATGCAAGGGATAGAGCGACAAATACAAAGACATAAGGTACTCTTGTGTAATTAAAAGCCTGTTAAGGTTAAGTTAGGTTAGGTTAGAGGAAAAAGTGATCCACCCCATTCAATGTGGTGGATCAATGCTAACCTTATGGAAGAAAGTGGTACAGAACTGTCATTTAAACCACTACTACCATGTTTATAACTATTAGTTTTGAAATAATTTGTCTGTCATTGAGCCACCCTTAACTGGATTCATCTCGATGTTTGTCAAACAATTGGTCGTCTCGTGTCGGCCACTAGGCTGTCTATCACTTTGTCCTCTTATATAGGAGCTTGTCTATCACATGGTCCAGCTCGTGTCAATCACTTGGTCCATATCGTTTATTAATGTCTAGCAGTTGGTATTTTTACAGATTTGTTCTCTCGTGTCGATCGCTTGGTTGTCACTTTGTACTCCTATACATAAGCTTGTCTAGCAGTTGGTCCAAGTCGTGTCGGCCACTTGACCCACCCAGCCTTCCAAATATTTTTTAAAATCTTGTCGAGCAGTTTGTTGTCTAGCAGTTTGTATGGTGCCAGCTATCAGTAATACTATGCAAAACACATTTCGACTGAGATAAGCTTTAGCGGAAGAAGCAACACAGACTTTTTCCATCATTTCCTTGAGACCAATGTGCATACAGTTTTCAAGCACAAGGGTCCTTCAGTTTAATAAAGTAGTGGGGGAAGGTCAGTAAAATCAAGCTATCATAATTTGTCAACTTTAAGTGAATCGATGTATGACTATTATTTTATTATAATAAGACTTAAAATTTGTCACAAATAATTTCTATTAAGTTTGCTATAAAAATAAAGCACCATTCATGAAATTCATACTTTAAATTCCAATAGCAACATCTAAAATCATTTAGGTTGGAATCAAATAATCATAGTTGTTTCATTAAAATAAACCCATTGGCCCATATAAAAATTCATACTATGCATATTAGAGAAAAAATTAATTTAAAAGTTACAAAAAGTGCAACTAAAAACCATGTCTGCTATAAATTGAAAGTCAGATGCCATTATGAGTACTCAAAAGAAATTAAAATATATTTAGCATGTATCTTTCTTTATGTTACCATTTGTTTAACTATGGAATATGTTGTATTATACTTAACTTAAATATTTTAATATGATCCACTAGGGGTGTGCGAATTCTACTCTTTCAATATGAAGCAAACTAATTGAATATACCTGTCTCAGTCAAGTAAGTAGCTAATGTGCTAGTTTCGTGTTGAGCTTGACTGCCAAGGACGAGGAGCTCAAGGTTAGAATCTCACTTGGGTGAATTGAGGGCTGGAGGGGGTCCTAAATGGTTTTCCACTCTCCCTCCACACAAATGTAGGTTTACTTCCTTTAAATTCAACCTTCCCAATTCATAATCTATTGTCGTAATTAGTACTTAAGCGTATACCCAAATAGGCAGTAAGACGCAGTGCTATGATTTTTTAATTTTAATCAGATATATGAAATATTCTCAAAGCTGAGGAGAAATTTGAATATTTTTTGTTAGTTGTTTTATGAATGAATAAATATTATATTGTTGTTATTTGTACTTATCTTTATGCATTAAACCGACTTGAAATTGTTTTATTGCACAATTATTTGTAATACTCTGTTTTAATAGTATAAATTAAGTTACTATCAAAACTCAAGTCAATTTCTTCAGTTTTTTTCCACATGAATATTAATTTATGTAATATACAACAATTCATAATGGAATTAATTGGCCATAGTATTTTAACTTTCAATATTTTGATTGGCAAAGCCGGAATTCTTTTCGAAGATTCGCACACCCTTATGACCCACAGAAGAAACTATCGTTACCAGTGAAACAGTTTGACATTGCTGACATCATTTAGCTAGCTCTGCATATTATAATTGATCACGTGTTAAAATTAAATAAGGGCTTTGAACACACTCTTGGTGAGCACTATATAGTTTTAAGGAATGGAAGTTTTGATCTGTTTAGTTGTTATAAAATTGAGTGTGTGAGTTTTGAATATTTTTATTTAGTATTTAAATAACAGGAATGATTATTGAACACATAAGTAGGATAAACACATGACACACTAAAAAATATGAAGCAAATGAATAATATATATTTTAAGAATATTTTTTTGTTTGTTTTCCCAACAAACCATTCCTTAGCAATCAATAAACCAATATCTAAAAACTAGAGATGGGCTACTCGAATCCTTGAATCCACCAAATCCTGACAAGTATTCAATTCGAGATTCGAGGATTCAGTGTTTTATTGGATTCAATGGTCGAATCTTTCACCTCATAAACAAAGCATAATATTTCGACTTTTCAATAAAAAAAATTACTAAGTTAGGCCTACTTGAAAAGCACAACTTAATCCGTAATCATTATTTTGTTAGATAAAAGAGATAAACATGAATACATTTTTTTTATTTAAATAATAATTGTTAGATGTAGAAAATGTAACGGGCCTAATACCCTGTCCTTCCACCCTTATGGGAAACTTGGACTCAACCATTTCAGTGCATGCTTACTTTTGAAACATTCACCTCACGAACAATCTTGTAAATATTTTAATGAACACATTAGAGCTCTTCAAAAACTGAAAATCAAAACTAGAATTACAAATAAACTCAAAATAAATAAAACAAATTATGGCTTTTTTTAAATAGAAATAAGAACACATTATACATGAAGTCAGCCGCCATGATGTATATGTTATTAGCCAGTGGCAAGAGTGATGATTAAATAAACATGACTTAATTCTTACTACCCAAATGGTTTTAATTATCCACAATTATGCAAAGAAGCCTAATTTATTTCATACGAGTTTTAGGTTAGATATTTTGTTGGATTTCATGAAAAATAAATAATGTCACAGTTGGGCATCAATGAAACTATTTATTTACGCCTACCAACCTTCCCTACGTATTGTATGTCGATTATTTGTTTGAAATCGATCCAGGTAAACTGATCACTTAGTAAGTGCTATCGAGTTTTAAGAATCAAATAAAGACTTGCTAATTCATAATTTGTTTTAAATTGATTTGAACTAAGAGTTTATTATTTTTTTCAAATATGTTATTGAAGTAATTGTAAAAATATTCAAACGCAGTCTTGCCTAATAAAATAGGAATGAACTTATTGCAAGAACAGAATATATTTATTTTTTTCTATGCGAAGATAGATAATAGATATAAAATAAAATAATAATAATAATACATACTTAGGCATTATTAAATTCACTATTTCCAATGTATGTTTAATTGTTAAGCATCCTGTTTAAGTCTTTTTTTTTTTAATCTGTATTTTTATTTTAACTTTCTTATCAAAATAAATTATAATACCTCAAGAAGATTAAAGTTGATCAAAAGGTAAATTTGATTTGATTTCTAAACAATAATATGAATCTAGATTGTTTAATTTGGCTGGATTTTAACCCAGGGTGTCCAGCCAAACTATTTTTAAATTCCTTGACTTTTCCAGGTTTTCCAGATCCAATTTACTTTTTCCCAGACCACTATTTATCGATATTACGAAAATAAATTTTTAAAATCACAGATTAAATAGTTTTTTTTTTCTAGATACATATACATTCTGAAGTTGTATCACTCAATAAAGGGATTAAATAAATTCTGCCTCCGGGGAAATGGACTATTTTAAGTTAAAAATAGATTTCAGTAAAATTAAAAGATTGCCTCAAGCAAGAACGATTTAAAATAGTTGTGAGACAGTCATTCTTAGTTCCTTCTACTTAAAATGTAGGCCTAGTCAAATTTTGCACATGTGAATAATTATGACTCAACTTTGGCTAAAGACACGTGGCAGAAGGGTGGAAAGACACAAAACTCACTTGTTGACCTTGAGAAGTGGTTTAAGTCTGCTCAACATGGACAATATTGTGAAAGTGATTACAGCTAGGTATTAATTGGAAGAAAAGTGTATTTTGACTATTGTGAATCAAAATATGAGGCCTTACTTATATAGACGAAATGTAAATTTCCAGAAATTTAATAAAATTGTCTGACTTTTCCCTGACCAAGCAAATTCCCTATTTTCCAGGTCGCTGGACACCCTGTAACCAGTATTTTGCGAGGGGTGGTTGGGGTTGATTAAAATTGAAAGCATGATTGAAATAAATCTTAATTCACAGTTTAGGCCTATTCGTGTAATGTAGGTCTATTTGTAAATCATTAAAATTTCTAACAGTTTGCTAGAATTCGGATTCGATATGTGAGATTCAAAAATAAAATGTAGATTCAGATTTGAGAAATAGTGGATTCGATCCATCTCTACTAAAAAGTTTAGATTATTTGATTTTTTTTTATAATGGCCGCTAGTATATGATATCTATTTTAATTATTTAACTACCATTAGAAGCTTATTTTACAAATGAAACATTATAGACAGATAACATAGAATTGTAGGCCTTACACAAAATCAGACAAAAAAAGGAGATTAGATTAATTTACCATTAACTGAAAATATTATATGTATGAAAAAAGTAGAACACAAATAAAAGAAAAGACACTAACACAAATTTACACACACTTCAATATTTCGATGCTATTAAAGCACCTTCCTCAGGAAGTAGTAGTAATTAGACTGAAGAGGATGTTGTCTTCAATGATGGCATCATTGAAGACAACATCCTCTTCAGTCTAATTACTACTACTTCCATTAACTGAAAATAATAAATTCACACTTTAGAAAAAATATTTTATCATTTGGTTATGATTTTATTCCATGTAGCAACGCAAAAAGTTAATGTAAATCAAATGGTATTGAAAAAAACACACACACACCAACAACAACAACCACTATGCAGAAGTTAAGCCTGTGGGCTGTATTCTAAAATTCATATTTGAGAAAATTTGGATTCAACCCATCTCTATATCTAGATAAAATTAGTTTAACAAAACCTCATTTAATTTGGTGAAAATCTACTGGACATTGTGTGCAGTAGATAACATGGCCTTTGTACTCACTCTTGCTAGATAGTTGACAAGTTTGAGACTCTGCCCTCTCAGCCCGCTTTAAGGCACATTGGAGTTCCGACTCGGCAAGTTTCAATTTCTCCTCCAGAAGCTCTAGCTCCACCTCCCCCTCTCGTTCTTCTAGTTTTTCCTAAAACACCAGATAAACAAACAATGTATAATAGTATAAACAGCATTGTGTTATTTGATGGCTGACTAGAAACTTAGGAATGTAGCTGTAAAGGTCGAGGGATTTTGGTTTACATTCAACTGGACTATTCGACAACTAAGCTCAGTCGGTAGCGTGTCTGTCTACTGAGATAAGGGTCCCTGGTTCGATTCTTGGCATGGCCGAAAAATGTATCATAGGTAAAATGTGGGACTACCCCTTAGCAGTGATGAATTAACAGCTGGGGACTGGATGTTGTGTCTGTCCTAGTCTTAAGTCAGGTTATACGATTTATGATGGAAATATGAAGCTATGGCAGGCCCAGTCAGGCAGTAGTGGAAAATATATGGCTTGGATTAGAGTTGTGATTCAATATCTTTAGTGATCGGAAAGATCTGTTCTTGTTAGTGATGCTTGCATAGTAATAGCTACAACAAATTAATCAATAAGGTTTTTGAGTGGCACAGTTAAATGAGCAGATGATACAGTTTTCCCCGATTTAAAATAATTTTTTTCCATTAGATTTTGAGAAACCTTTGTGTATGCAATATGCTATGTTGTTTTGTCAAAAATGTTACACACCAAAGTTACAAAGACATTGTGAAACTTTAAAGCATAGCAGTGATGGCAAAATAAATAAGCGGTGTATAATATTTCACAAAGAATGGCTAAGAT
The DNA here is from genome assembly GCA_902151425.1 of Timema shepardi. Lineage (NCBI taxonomy): Eukaryota > Metazoa > Arthropoda > Insecta > Phasmatodea > Timematidae > Timema > Timema shepardi. Next base: position 91,952 of record CABFVX010000352.1, read on the forward strand.
ATTAATAAAGACAGTTTATGACATTTTCACTACCTCAACACAGCTTAACTCAATCCACTTTAAAGAAAAGAAAGAATAAAAATTATAGATTCACTCAAATTGAGACCATAATCAAGAATGTCAATAATAATTTTTCTTTTTCTTTTTTCTTACCCTTTCTTTATGTCATAATAGGAATATATATATATATATATACTTTTTTATATGAATATATATATATATAAAGGTATATATATATATATATATATTCATATATAAAAGTGTTCAAGTGAGAGGAGAAGAGTGATAAAAGAATAGAGAATGGAGACATTTTACTAAACTCACCCGGCTACAGAATGGAAACAGTTGATGATTATATAAGAGTTTACAAAAATAAAAATTATTATTATTACTATTCTTGCCTATGAAATTCATGACAATATATTTAATATTTATTTATAAATGTCATGACTTCAAACCATCCAGTTTTATGCACTCTTCTCAGGAAATGTGAAGAGGCTTCTAAAATCCCATTTAAGGAAAATTAATATGATAAAATTTTGCTTTTTTCAGATTAACAACTTTCTCAATGTGGATAGTCGAAACATTCCTGTCATATTATATGTAATTTCATGTAACAGTTGGTAAAAGTGCGAAAATAGTAGTGATGGGTTGCTCATGAGCGAGTAATTCAAATTGAACGACCCTTGGACGAGAGCTGTGAATGAACGATTCTCGCTTCGCAAGCAAGTCGTTCACACCACCATTACCTTGTTTTTCAACAACCTAAACTTTTCATCATGTAAGGTCAAAGACCACTTGCCACACCCATAGATAACTGGTAAAATTGTTTTGTATATTTTGAGTTTCACACTCCTTGAAAGCAGGTGAAATGTCAGCAATTTAATGACAGTAATAGCATGCATTCCCCGACTATATTTTTCTTCATAATTTCCAATCTCTAAATTACGGTCCCCAATTGGTGTTCTCTGTGCCATCGTGTACATGGGCTTTTCAGCATTCACTTTTTAACCTAGTTCCTTACTAGACCCTAGTAAAATGTCTTCATTTCTTGCCACAACTTTCTTAGTATTTCCAACCTAGATAAATCATCTGCATATCCTAATACCTGCATTGTACCATTTAATGTCAACCCATCCCTACTCTCTTGCATTATCCTAATAGCATATTCTAAGGCTAGATTAAGAGGTAATGGGGAAAGTGCATAATATGATAAGTTAAATATGTAGAGTATTCCATGCATAATTTGATTTATAAGATTCAATTTATATTTGGAAGAAGGTACAGGAAAGGTGGATAGAAACATATAAAAGGGACGAACACAATATGGATTTTATAATGAAAAGGAGAACACAGTTTACACTTTATATTGCTGCCAATGGACAAAGAGGTAATGGTTGCCTCTTAAAGAAAATCGATCGTCACCTCCCAATCCCCCGACCAAGGTTGCATTCTATTGGAACCCATCAGGGAGGAGTGTGAAACGCGCAATGCAACTTCCTAAAAGAGGGGGAAAAAAACACTAAAGGGAGAAAATGGAAAATTGTAAAGAATGATAGGAACATGTAAACATGTATTTTTCTATCCACCTTTCCTGTACCTTCTTCCAAATATAATGCAATTGCCTCATAAAGTGAAAAGAGGTTTTCCTTATTGAGATATAAAATTCAATTTGTCATTTTTCTCTTAAACTATATATAGTGTGGTTATGTTGATGATGATGTTCAGATGTGTTTACTAAAAGGTTGTAAAATAAAAGTGATTGAAATTTACCGTACTTAATAAGCTAAGGTTAATATAGATTTATTTAATTAATAAAATTGCTAATGAACATTAATTTTCCACAGAAAAATTAGGTAAACAATAATTTTCTGGCCAAGTTTATGAAACGTTTATTCTCTCAAATTTTTTCCCTAAGTGTGAGATTCTGCCAAGGCCTAATTTATACTCACTGCCTAGGCTAGTAGACCATTGGAGTCCTACACAGTTCATATCATCTACAACCTCAATTATGTCTTGAATCATTGAAATTACTTCAAGATGGAACTTTGTTAAAAAATAAATCCTTATCATCTTCTTCTGGAAGATTTTGGCACGAGCCACAGTTAGTGCCCCTTCCTTCCCCCCTGCATATAAAAAAAATCTGGTATATTGAACACGAAAAAGCTCCACATCCTCATCATACTCTTTTCAAAATATGGATCAGAAAATCATGACTACACTAAGTCTTGTGATGTGTGTTCAACCAGGAAAGTTAAACAATTGTATGTATATATAAATGTGCTGCAGGCAATGGCAGTGGAACCTTATTTGTATGAGGGGGGTTAGAAAAAAGTTTTAGAGTAAAAGAGAGATCCAAGGCCTCTACCAGTCCTTGTTTGGAAATATTTTGAAAATTAGACTTCTCTCTAAGATATTTGGAGTGGTCCTCCCCAAGAAAATTTTTGAAATTTGTGTTCCCCTAAAAAACTATTAAGAGTGGCCCTTGCCATTTAATTCCTAACAGACGGCAAAATTCAAGCATTTTCCCGGCCCCTATTCTCCGATACACAAAATACAAGTATAATTCCCTATTATCCTGGTTTCCTCGATCAGTGGCCCGCGTATGTATACAGAGTAGCACACTGTGTATTGTGCTAAATTCAAACAACCAACACACTGTCTAGTATAATCATTTCAAGCAACATCTAGCACAATTATTTAAGTACCCTACCTGTAGTTCTAGAAGCTCCATGGCATATTTTTGTCTTTCCTCCTCCAGAGTGTTTTTGAGTGATTCCACCTCTGAAACCACCCGAAGCAATTTATCATCTCCCACAATTTCAGACATGAATAGTGAGCTCTGGTGAGCCAACACGTTCCTCTCCTTCTGAGCCTGCAACATTTTGGTGATCATTATAGCTCATATGTCTGACTTATTAAAGGACCTTATACATTAAAACGTAGTCTTGAAGACACATTAAAATAGTATGAAATGAAGCAACAAATGAATTAAAAACCATTAACATTTCCATATTTGATGTCACATTTATTTGTGCCAAATTTTTACAGTTTTTTCATGTTTATTTATGACAGGAAAAGGAATGAAAGTGTTGTCAGTGGACCGAAAGTTAATGATAGGAACAAATAAAAGACAAAGATTAGTAAAAAAAAAAGGAAGGTAATTGTTTGAATCAAATGTAATTAAGGGAAAAACCCATTTTAAATTTTATTTCAAATTGTATGAGAATGGTCGATGGTTGTGTAACCTTGTCTGCTTGTGTCTTCATCCTTAGAGCTGTATCCTTCTCCTGCTGACACTGTTCCCTGAGTGAGCTCATCTCTACAGCCACTAGACGAGACACTCGGCTTAGGTTCTGTTTCATGGTCCTCAGCTCTTCCAGCTCACTCTCAGCTGCTTGTCTCAGTCTACGTTCCTCTTCCAGCTCAGATGTTAAGCTCAAAGTATGCTCCTGGGCCTCAAACTCTTGCAGGCGTGCCACATTCAACTCTGCTTGGAGGCGTGCCACTTCCTCACTCATATCTACATTATAGGAAAAAAAAAGTTAGAGATTATTTTGGTACTTTATTTGATGGTAAAATATAATATTAGATTATTACAAAGAACTCAAGAGTAATCTAAAAATAATTGGATGCAATTTTTAAAAGTTAAATTATAATGTGAATTGGAGTGAATTAGAATGATTGAATGAAGGGTAATCTTCCTTTTTTGATAATAATATGCTGAAACAACTTTTTAATATCTTATGACATTTTTTGCTTTTAAATGTAACTAAGAAAAACTAGCAGGCTATTTCAGATACAGGACCCCTAATTTTGAAAAGTGCAGGCTGCAAGTTGCTAGTGGGTTGCTCAAATATTGTAAACAATCTCACAAATACCTCATTTTGAAATGCTTGAACTAAAAAAAAAAAAACTGTGAGACAGGACTTGTCATAAAACAAGATGGACATCATCTCCCTCTTTGGTTGCAACCTTCTGAGAATGAGTTTGATGAAATAAACCCACCAATGTAGTAAACAATAAGTTTGCAGAAGTGAAAATATGATGGCTCTGGATGCTGCATGCTATGTGTGTATTTAAAAATAAGACTAAACAAACTCATTATTTTGGGATTGTGAAAATCTTTAGGCACACCCACCTTATGTTTTAAAAATAATTGCAAAAATAAAATAGGACTACACTGAATTCGAATGGACAAATGATATTTTACTCAGATAAAAAGATAAAATTAAAATATTAAACATGAGTGGGGATCGCTCTCATGAACTAACATTAAGACAAGCACACTATCAAATGAGCTAAGGTAGCTATTGAATAAAGAAGACATTTAAGTAATACTTCTATGATCTGCGCTAATTTGAAATAGTAAATTTAGTAGCAAATGAATAAAAGATGGTTTCCTAATAAAGCCAAAGACTAAATTGTTTTACATGGTGCATTAAATACAATTACTATAGTGTTTACTTTTATCTACATATCTCATGGTACTACGAATATACAAGGTAGGTGCATGCGCATCCCTAAGGTCAGCCAAGGGAGGAGATGATATCAAAATCAAGTCTACAGACTAACCAACACACTGGTTTATACCTCTATTATTATTATTATTATCACCGCGTCTTACTACCCGTTCGGGTTATACGCACTTACGCTAATGTGTAATGGTAGGGTGAATGTGAGATGAAATGGAGGACCTACAGTTTAACGTGGAATACGAACCACGGTGGTGACCTGGCATTCCCCACATTCACAAGATGTATTGTCAGAGGTGAAGGAAGGGTTTGGTAATCAGATACATCTGTGCCGGGACCGAGGATTGAACCCCAGCTGCCAGCACAGAAGTCTGACACCTTACCCCTAGACCACCAGCACTGAAGTCTGTCACCTTACCCCTAGACCGCCAGGTCACCGACTTTATACCTCTAAAAGAAGCAAATTTACCATAGATGTACTTACAACCACAAGCATTTTAAAGTCATTGGTTTGACACATAAAATTCATCAGTTTCTGTTAACTTAAACAATAGTGACAAAAGGCATTAAAGATTGGACTAAAATAAATAAGATAGTATATTTCAGGAAATAATTGAATTCATACTATAAATGTTGTTTGTACAAAGCCCAAGTGGCATTTAATACAAATTCAAAAGCAACTATAGAGGCGATAGGGATTTTTTGTGGCCTCCTTCCTCCATAGACCATAGATAATATTATTATCTTATTATATGAAGTAAAACCTAAGTATAGAATGCATAATGTAGGTTTTTCCTCTGGATAAATTTTATGTCCAGAATTGGATTCATATTCAAAAGGTATACCTACTAAGTGTATAACATGAACAGCTAGTAAGATGCAGAACTAAAAAAGTAGGTATAACATTATGCACATTAAAGTACTCCTAAAATTTCCAATTAAAAAAAAAATATCTTTGATACATTGTGTACATGGTCATAGACAAATACAATTCAAATTAATACTGCCTTACTGTTTAAAGCATATCAAAATAATGATGGCACAAGAAAATAACTTTGACTAGTAGTTGCCATCATTATGGTTAAGTACACCTGGGACCGCACCTAGAAAAACTTTAGAACCCCTTCTACTACATCCAATTTCAGTAAGGTAACTTTGACTTGACTGGGATTTAAATTGAGAGTTACCAGCTCTTTTTAAGAAGAGGGTGGGGGGACAGAACGAATGCTCCAAACGTGGATTTTAAATTTTCTGAATAAAACAATTCACTATTTATTTACCTACCAAGAGTGTCCCATTTGAGAAGATTATTGGAGGGGAGCGGGTCCTAACTCCTTCCCCACACCCTACGCTAACGTTGTGTCATCTGTGCATAAGGTTATAAAGGTTTCGCTCACAGTATGGAGCTGATGATCAATTTAAATTTATTTCAAACAGTAATATCTTCTAATAGGATAAAAAAAATCCTATACATTTTAATTTCTGTGAAATGTAGAAAATATAATAGGTTTACATATTTGAAAACTGTGATTTGTTCATTTATAGAGGGCAAATTAACAAAATAGTTCTAAAATAAGTAATAGGACTGATTTTTTAAACAAATATAATTTATGTGATAAATTAGACCGATAATAAATAACTCAACTAGGGAAAAGTATTAGTTTTCATTTCAAGTTTAGCACAAAGTTTTACTAGCAAGTCGTCAGATAGCTAGCTCAGTTCTGACATGCACAGCAATGGTCTAAATCATTTGCTTGCTCACATCTATCTTGTATGATGGTAATACATATCTTGTACAATGATGTGTTTGTCTACCATTAGCTAATTCCTTTTGAGTGTCATTGGTTTTCCAGAGTTGTCGGATTGAGAACCCAGTCGCTGGTGACACAACACCACAAAAACTCCCATGACAGTAGAAACATTTTAAAATTAGCTCTCTTTTGGTACATCTTCTGGTTTGTGAAACAATAACTCGTAAGTTTGTTCACTAGTGAGTCTTCACACCTTTTTTGAAATTAGGGGTCTAGTTCCTTACTATCAACTTTTTTTTACTATTTTCCTTAAAAACCAAGTCAACAATAATCTATGTTGTTTGTATTTTTGAAAAATTACACCTGGACATGGGAATTGAACCCAGAACCCTTGGCTTAGCACTTCAATGCTCTGCCCCTGAGAGATCAAGAATTTGATCATTCTGCGCTCATAATTTACAAATATGATACTTTAGGCGGCTATATTTGTAACCTAAATATAATTTTGATTTCTCAAGCTTCACTATTTATGTAAAATTGATTGTACAAGTGTGGTGAGCGATGTAAGTTCCCACCCTTGATTGTGTTGCGGAGACTGTCTAACTCATCTCCATCTGAGCTGTCAGGGCAGCCATCAACAAGGTCTACCATCCCACTGGGGCTTACTTGCAGAAACTTTTGTGTGAGAGCTACACTCCTGCGTTTAAGCTCTCTGTTCTGTTTGTACCACTGAAACACAAATACATCAAACATACTTACTACTTAAAAAAACATCATGAAGACACCTGTGTATGATGATTAGAGACTGAATTTTTATGTAATTACATATTTTAATCCTGCCAATTATAAATATGAAAAGTGAAATGTCAGTGAATTAGATTGCTTGGGACTGTATTTTCAATTTTAAATGTTTTACTGAATTCTACATGCTTTCGAAGATATACATATATTGCAGGTTTTTTAATCATGGTATTATTTTTTAACTTTCTCAGGAAAAATACTTTTAAATAGGTATGGGGCCTCACTCGAACCCTTAAGTATAGTCAAAGTTCGCTGATTAATGACTCAGATCATTATTTTTTTTTTACATTTTTCTGATTTTTAAAGTGAAATTTGTTTGATAGCACTAATACTGGTTCAAAATTCATTTATAATAATTATTGGATGAACTCAACAATCAGGCCCCAGACCAGTAATTTAACACTTAACTGAATGTATGAATGTTATAATGAATAAGAGAGAATGTTAATATTTATTTTCTATTATCCTATAATATTTATATTTCCTCTTGTTAATATTCTTTTCCAAGATTAGGATTCAGGATTCGAAAGTGAGGTGAAGATTCAGATTCTTAAAATAGTGGATTTTCAGGCAACCGGTACTTTCATAATGGAATGTATCCAGAGAAGGTATGACAGTGAGCAAAGTCCAGGTCAAGTATGCTTGCTCCAGAGAGGAATATAGTTGCTGTGACGTGGCTTTGTATCTGATGTTTTTTGTGGTGTGTAGGGGAGAGAATGCGGCGTTGCCAGATAGTGGCATCAGTAGGACATCTTTCGTGCAAAGTATCAGTTTGTAAACACAAGTTTACAGGTTGTAAAAACAATAATTCTTGAATATGACTAGCTCATTGATCATTGTTCTTTGTTCAAGAGACAAAATCGATATAAAGTGGAAATACAAAAAGCAAATCAAGAAAACAACACCCAAATCAATCAAGGAAATGTAATCTGAAGTCTGTAACAGTAATACAGTGCATAAAACGGTAGGCCTATTTTGGAAAGCAAACAAGCCCTACCATGTATATACCTGTAAGTGTAGTATTAATACCGGTTAGTATGTCAAGACAATGTCAAACATTAATTTTAGTCTCAGATCGAAAAAAATAAATAAATAAAACTATAGGAAAATGCCTTAAAAAAATCTGAAGTGGTCTGATGTTTACTTGTTTTCAAAGAGCTGGTAATGGTGGAGGTTTTATTTAAAGTTTGTATTGTTTGTATGATTATTCTGAGTTATATTTTCACAATACATATTTTAAAACATATTTTGACTGATTTTGCTACATATTTATGTACAAATTTCATAAGTTAATATTACATAAAAATCCAGGCTCTAATACAGTGAATACAGTTTGCTTACTGCTTCCAATACACCATAAAACAACTGTGTATGATGAGACAATACTGTTTGCTTACTGCTTCCCATACTGTTAGAAACACAATACATATACCACCGAGCTTCCTATTAGTTACCATTGTCTCTACAAAATATAATTTTACACATTTTGTCTTGTTTTCTGTTAAACGAACGCGATCACAGATACTATATCAAAAACATTTTATAACCAGCAACACCATGACATAACTTTGTCACCATAGAGTATATTCAGAAACTTAACAAGCATTATCAAAGGAACAAAGCAAATAGGATGCGTTCACTACCCAACATCCTCCCACCTCAGTTACAGAAGGCAACTCAGAAAACTGTTACATGTTCAAAGGTCCAATTTTTCCGGTGCTCTCATTGTACGTCCACATCGAGTAGTAAGTTCTTCTCTTTCTGCAACAATAAAAACAGGTTCTTCCACCGTAGACACTGGTTGGTGAGGCATCAGGTGAAGGGCTTCTGGAGAAGATACCTCCAATGGGCAGAGTCTTTGGACTGGTCTCAACAGCTCCGAATTAGCCATCTTCAATCGGACAACACCATATGGACCAGGAAGAATTTCTAAGACCTTACCTAATGGCCAGTCTAGCCGCTTGCTGTTGTCACTTCCAATCAGCACGACGTATTCAACAGAAATAGGTTGATCATCTTTCCTGGATTCCACTCGCTGTACAAGTTGACCCAAATATTCAGATCTGAATCTTCTTCTCAACATTTCATGCAACTGCTGCTGATACCTGTGCCTTTTGGTGAGATTAACTTTGTCTAAGGTGTCTAGGTCAGGTACTCCCACCATGTGAACTTCCTGTAGAAATATTGAAGGAGTTGATGCTACCAGATCATCAACGTATTCAGACACATAAGTGATAGTTTGGGAATTTATAACCGCTTCAGAGTCACACAAAATGGTGGACATTTCTTCGTATTTCAAAGCAGCTCACCCCAAAACTTTCTTCAACAGTTTTTTTTTAACCATTTGTATAACTCTTTTCCACCCACCACCCCACTAAGCGGCAGTTGGAGGGTTACATTTCCACTCAATTTTCCTTGCCATACTGTAACTTAAAATACATTCCCAATCAACCTCTCTAAGGGCATTTTCAGCTCCAACAAAATTAGTCCCATTATCAGAGTACACTATGGAGGGTCTACCATGGCGAGCTACAAAACATCTCAAAGCTTGCGGGAAAGCTGATGTGGAAATAGATGTTACTAGCTTGAAATGCACAGCTCTATAAACAGCACATGTGAAAACACATATTCATGCTTTAACTTCACCTTTTAGATAGAGGGGTCCAGCCAGACCAATTCCTGTGATTTCAAAAACTGCTGCATCTCGTACTCTGTTTGCCGGAAGAGGAGCAGTTTCTACATTCATACTCTTCCCAATGTGCCTTCGACATATTACACAGGTAGAAATGACGGATCTGACCAGTTTTTCTTGCATTCAGTATCCAATACCTTTCTCTTAGTATGCTTAACAACATGTGTGTTCAGGTATGAGAATTTTTCTTGTACTCTGTAAAATGTCTTTTTACAACGGATTGTTGAGGGCAATACCACGGGCATATTAAACTCATCTTTATTTTGATGAAACACTATCTTGGTCTTCAGCCTAATGAGACCCTCCTCATCTTTGTAGGTCTCCAACGTACTAAGCCTCTAACATCATTGATCCCTGAAAGATTCTTCTTGTACGAACTTTATGATCTTCTTTTCTGCAGTTTTTAATTCCTTGTAAGATAATTCACTCACTTCTCTTAGATCCTTTGTTTGACAGCAATTGTGTGGACAAATCTTATGATCCATGCTACCATGCACAATATTTTGTCATAGTACGAGAAGAAACGGTAATACCACTTACATTCATGGTACAGACATGTTTTCGGGCTAACTTCCTTTTCATAAGATCCACGCCATTCACAAGCATCTTGCTGATCCAGCAAGCATTGCATTGTTAGAAGATGATCCTTTCTGTTTTCTTGAGAAATACAGTCCTCTAGATAACTAACACTCCCACAAGGCCATTGGTCAAAGGGTTCCCTCACCCACTCAGGTCCCTCCCATCATCTTGCTGCTGTTAGCTCTCCTGCTGTACATCCTCTTGAAGGAAGGTCTGCTGAATTAGCTTCACCTGGCACATGTCTCCAGGACGCCATCTTAGTCAATCTGCTTATTTCATGAACATGGTTGTTAGCAAAGATGTTCCAAGGTCCCTCTGGTTGAATCCAAGCTAACACGATGCTTGAATCTGTCCAGTAGTATATCTTGAATTCTCCCCAACAAAGTCCATCTATAACCTTAGTAGTTAATCTCGCCCCCATTGATTCTGCAAGTAATACTATAGTCGTGGAATTGAAATACTTCTCAAAGGTGCTACTCTTGACCTTGCTGCTAGGAGGTGCACCTCATTCACTTCGTTAGTTAATATTCGGATAAAAACAGTGGTGGCATAAGCTAATAAGCTGGCATCACAGAATGTGTGAACACTAATGTCTTACTTACTGTTTGAAGAACATTGAAACCATCGAGTCACTTTAACATCCTTCAACAAAGGTAAGTTTTCATACCAATACAGAAATTCATCTTTCGAGGCAGCATTAACTTCTGTGTCCCAGGAAATTACAGTTTTCCAAGTCCTTTGCAACAATATTTTAGGGCACAGTAAAACTGGACAAACTACTCCAATTGCATCAAACACATTATGTGCCAAAGACAAAATAGTTCGCTTAATGACCACCTTAATGTTGATATTCTTTAGCCAGTCTAAATTTAGACTAAGTGTATCACTGTTTCGTTCCCATAACAATCCCAACACTGGTGACTGTAGAATGAGCACTGTCCTCTGTGTATTGCCAACCTCTGCAACGATGCTATCCACATACAAACCATTCAGTAACCGATTCATCATTGGTGAACTGTACTTCGAAACTGCCATGGCTTGTTGTATGTGATAGTCAAGTGCCGCACCTAACAATAAAAGGACTACATTTTAATCCAAAAAGCACACTTTTATGTCAAAACATTTTCACTGTTTTCTTCTTCAGGATACCACCAACAGAAACATATAAGATCTTTATCTTTCTGACACACACTAATCTGGAAAAAAGCCTTCTTGATATCAGCAATAACCCCATATCTTCTCTCTCGAAACCTTAAGAATAGCCGATATGAGTTCAATGAGGTTCGGTCCATCTTCTAAACACTGATTCAATGATAATGAACAACCCACTCTTGCTGAAGTAACAAATACTGGACGTACATGCGTAGTACTGCCCTCATTCACTACAGGTTGGTGTGGTAAATAGTATCCGTAATTAGCAACTTCTTCCAACGGGACTTCTATAGTTCCTAGGCCCATCCACTCTTTTAATACTTCATCATAGACTGTATGTAGATTTCTAGAATGAAGCTTCTTTGTAGTCATTTCCAACCTCTTCATAGCTAAATGTTGGTGTGTAGGGAGTGGGATATGATCTTCCGCTTGAGGCAGTTGGACCTACTAACGGCCCTCATCATTTATAGTTACTGTCTTCTGAAAATTTAACTTCGTCTGCAGTACTTGTTCCTCCTTAGACTTTCTTTTGGTGTGATAGATGATGCGTCCTTCACAAACAGGGATGTTACTACTGCTGCCATAGTTTCTTCAACTTGCTGTACTGGAACTCTTCCCATAAAGGTCCACTCTAGAAGAGTCTCTACAGCAACTAATCCACATGATAGCACCTTCCAATTCCCAGTCAAGAGTTTTCCTGCAATATCTGCTCCAATCAGGGCCTCTATTGGTCCTGGGTTCTACTCGGTGTCAGAATTCATTACATTCATCAGGTGTAACTCTTCTATTCAAGGTCCTTTCCTCACTGATGAGATTTCACTACAGATTACATTTTGGTCTAGAGCCTCAAAATTGCAGACAAAAGCTCCATCTAGACTTGCCAGACATACCTTGTAGCAACCATAATACTTTTGTTCAGTTTTCATCCCCCCAAAAAGAGAATGTGCGATTACTTATTGTTGTATTGACACATAATCTAATTTTGAAGCAGTTTCTCTCAGATTATAAGATCTCTCTGAGCCTGTCTACCCAAACACAAACACGATAACAATTTTCAGATCCTTTAATATTCACTGATAAAGTTTGCAAGAACACTTTAGGACAACTAGTTAAATAGGTTAAAGTAGTTTTCTGGCCATAATCTTTCCCCACCTCCCCATTATTCTTCAGCTTGTCTGTCCCTTCTCTCCGTAACTCCGGACACATCAACACACTGTGCTTCTTTTGGCAAAGCCAACACTTCATGTAAATTCTGTAATTATTGACACAAGGTCCAGTCTTCAAACACGCGAAGCAACAAGCCTTTGCCTTAAGAACCATACATTTTTCTTCTTGACTCATTTTCTTTGTTTTTAGACAGTCAGCATTCACATGTAGACCATTACAAAATATATAGTTTCCCTCTTTAGTACAACTTGTGGACAACAACCCAGCTGTTGTGGGTATCTGCTCTTCTAATAAACGATTCTGCCGCTTCTTAGATTTACAATCATCATTTTTTAGTCCAACTCTCGCCATGGCACGACTAATCCTTTCTTCTGACTCCACCTCTGACCTCAAGAACAACATTATGCTGTCAAGGTGTTATTGAGGTTCGCCCTCATGCACACATTTAGGATTTGGCTGCCAAGCTCTTAAAATATCTTCAAGCACATGGGACTCTACCAAAGGATAGAGCATCACTGCACACTTATCGGTAGTAACACCAAAGGTTTCAAGCGCTCTGATGTGTGATTCTAAGCTGCCATAAAGAGTAGACATTGAAGTAGATGCACCATGTTGTTGAGCATTTTGAAGAACCAACTTCAACAATTCTCTTACGTACACTTCCACTAACAATTCTTCTCTTCCAAAACGAGACTTGAAACTGCTTATTGCCTTCATATAGTTATATTTAGTTGGTGAAAAGCTCTCAACAACCTCTCTTGCTCGTGAGCCTTTCACCTTAGCTTGAATAAGGTATTGAAACTTGTCAACTGGTGGAATATCCGGATCTTGATCAATCCTCTCAAATTGACACCAAAACTGTAACCAATTTTTAATACCCCCATCAAACTTCCTTTGATAACTTATACTTTCTCTTACTATTAAAATCGACATTTCCTGAATCCACTTTACAAAATTCTTGAGAAGATTCTAACAACTCACGAACACCAACTTGTATTGCCAAGAATTTCTGTAGATATTCATCCGCCATCTTAGTTTCTTTATCCAAATGTTCTGGTAAGCACAGTCCACAAATTGTTCTTAACTTCACAACGTGTTCCATGATTCTCACCATTTATTTACAGCTACGAAAATATCAATGGTTCAAAACAGTTATAAAAAGTGTGTCCTGTCACGGTCACCACATATACCACCGGTATTCGAAAGTTCCACTATTATTTGCTTCCTATTACACTACCATTGTCTATACAAAATATAATTTTCTGTTAAATCAACGCGATCAGATACTATATCAAAAAAATTTCATAACCAGCAACACCATGACATAACTTTGTCACCATAGAGCATATTCAGCAACTTATTCTTTATCAAAGATAAACAAAGCAAATAGGATGCATTCACTACCCAACACATACTTCAAGACACCTGTGTGTGTGTGTGTGTTGAGAGGTCCAAGTTGGACAAATTCACAAAATTCAACCTGCATGTAGTCACAATAGTAACAACAGATAGATTAATGAAAAATATATGAGAGTTAAAATATGATAAAATTTTACACTGCTTAAAGATTACAATATTTGTATTTATATTAATATTATTTATAAAGTACCTATCTGTTCATTCTTTATTTGGTAGTAGAAAACTTTAAATTTATATTTTACATACCTATGTTATAACATTAAGTTAAATGCCTTTGAAATATGAGTCTTAATCTAATGAATTACCTAATATAAATCATAGTGAATATTGTGTTTGCAACAATACCAACCAAATTCAACAAAATATTTGAAAATCCTAATGCTAATATGTAAGCTTGTAAGGTAATACACGGTTGAATATATGATTTTTAATGAGAGGTTATTCAAGATTGTTTAGACACATGAGAGAGGGAATATACTTATTATGAAACAAAAGTTGAATTGATTTTCTAATCCATAGAGATAGAAAAATAGTTTATTTGCTCATGTACTAAGACCAAGCAAATAAACTATCATAAATTAACAAAGTGAAATTATTGTAGTAGGTTATTAAATCTATTACTTACTTGGAGGAAAGGTTATTTTACAGACATACTAGAGCCAATAATATGTGATCATAATATACATAGATAATTTATCTGTCATCAAAATGAACACTACACTCCATACAAACTTAACTGAGAGATTTTTTTTTATTAGCACCGCATCTTACTACCCATTCGTGCTAATTGCTTATGTACTAATTACACTAGTGGTTTTAGGGATTAGGAAGGTCATATTAATAGGCAGTATACCCGTATTCACGTGAAGGGAGAGTGGAGAAACATTTAGGAAAAACTACCCTCAGTACACACGACTGAGATTCGAACCACGACCTCATCATCGACAGTCTTGCCTAATACAAGAGTAACGCATTAGACCATGGTGCCACCGAAACGGGTTAGTTTTTATGACATATAATAATCGTCATAGGTGCTACTGGAATATACTCATTTAAATTTATATTAAGATTGTATGTTCTGTGTTGTTAAATTAATATGAATAGGTTCTCGATTCATTCAAACCTTACTTGCATGTTAATTAATGAGCCAATAAACTATTTTATTTCACATTTGTAGTGTTTGTTAGCGAGTTGTAAGACTATCATTCTAATGTAGATTTTAAGTACACTAGAAACCAGTTCCTTTGAATCCCCACTACTAAGATTCTATTAATTTCTAAGCACATTTTTGACTAATACAAAAGCAAACTGTATTTATGTATTAGCTGAAACACTCGTGTACAATCATGCTTCATAAAATACACTATAGTATTGGTGTAGTTACTGTTAAAAGGTAGAATATGAAACATGCTCATAGTTGAAAGTAGTCTGAATCAACTGCACATATTGACAAGAGATATGTCAGTCACCTGATGCCCGAGTCATCATAGATATTTAAACCACCTTTTAAGATCAATTATATATAAAAAGAGAAATATTTTTGATGTTTTAAAAAACAAGTTGTAGGTCTTATTCTATGTTTGTAACACAAATTCACATCTTATTCCTGGTAGAGTATAATATTGTAGATATGTGTTATTTCCTCAACATATTGTGCATGTATAATTTTTGATGTCCCTAACAGTGAAAGATTATCAAAATTACAAACTATTAGAAGTGGATATACTCCCATCAAATTAGGACAGATGAGTTTCTAACGTAGATATGTTTATTCATTTTATAAATACTTTGGTCTCATGAAACATACTGGCATTCAAACTTGTTTCAGAGCTAGCCTTCGACTAGTGTATGTCTTATAGGAGTGAGATGAGGAAGTGAAAGAATGAGGAATGAAATTTAGCTTGGAAAAAGAGTGAGGTGATGGTAATGACAAGGAAAAGGCTTAGTAATGGTATAAAGTTGGATGGAGTAAAGCTTCGAAAAGTACAGAACGTAAAATATCTTGGAAGCGCGATTGAGGTGAAGTGTGGGAGAAAAGAGGATTTAATATGAAGAGAGTGGCAGGTAGCGTTATTCTATAGGTGTGTAAGAGACCTGCTAAGAGAATAAAGTGTCCTTGAAGTGTAAGGAAGTGCTGTAGAGTGTCCTGTGTATCTATTGTCACACATGCAGCAGAAATATGGACATTGAATGTAAGAAAGACTAGGAAAGTAGAGGTAATGGAAATTAAGTTTGTGAGGATCATGTTAGCTGTCATGAGGAGAAACAAGATTAGGAATGAAGTTATCTGGGAACGAGGAGTACAGGGAATACATGAGATAGTAGAGGAAGCAAGACTGAGATGGTATGGGCATGTTAATGAGGATGGAAAAAGAGAGGACACAAAAAAGAATGATAGAGATGAAGTACATAGGAAAAATACCACAAGGGAGGAGCAGACAAGAGAAAGTGTGCGGGTTCAGGTGTGAGGAAAGTAATGAAAGCGTGTTAAGGAGTATGAATGGTGGAAGGAAAAGAGGAAGACTGCCACATTTTACTAAACCAGCCACAGGCTGGAAACATGATGATGATGATAGTGATGATGACAACGAGTATTGTACTACATTATATAAGTCATGAAAAAACCACATGAAATTTTAAGCAAGAAGTATATAAATATGTTCCAACCTGAGAAGCGGAATCCATAGCTCCTTGCATCACTATCTGGTCCACATCATACTTGTTTTTCAGAAGGTCATATTCTTTGTACATAGCTTCCGACACTGACAACAAAACATACTAATTCTATTAGTCAAGTGCACCCTAGTACATAGTATACAACACTAGCATAAGTCATTTCAGACTAGTCAGGTATGTAGTATCATTTGTACATAGTTTACACAATGCTAAGTTGCGTTTATAATTCTATTCAACTTTAATAAGACATAATTTTGTTAATATAAAAATCTTTGGTATAAATCAATTGTTTACTTGGAAATTGGTTTAAAATATAGAAAAATAAAATGGTAGTTTTTTGTAAGTTAATTTTAAACTATAACCAAATAGGCAACAAACTTTAAAAGCTGTGCAAATGTGAATATATTTCCTTTAAATTTAACCTTCCTTATTCCTACCCCATCAAAGTAAATAAATGGAAAGCTCAAACAAAGAGTAAGACATGGTAGGGGGAAAAAAATAGGCCTCCAGTTCACTGCTATTAAAACAATATTGTGTAATGAAAATTATTTAAAATATTATAATGGTGCACCATTTTACCTTGAACATATAAACATAGCACTACTGTAAGCTACAAATGAACACCATTAACTTGGAAATGAATAATACTTCTGAGTGGTCAAATAAGAGAATTAAAAGAAAAAGAAAAGGTTTATATGTTGCTACTTACTAGCTACCTTTAAAACCTCGGCTAATTTAGTTGACCACAGTAGAACCTCACCTATCAGGACTAATTAGGACACATGTTAGTATGTTTAGATGAAAATCTGGATGATTTATCTTATGAAAAGAAAAAAAAAAGGATTTCATACAAAAATATTTTATCGCAAATAAATAATAAATCTTCAAACTTCTTGAAAGCAATTAAATACCCTATATACAATTTTGAAATGTTAGGGAAAAGTTATTAGAAAACCTTTTTTGTTTGCTAATCCATTTTCAAAATGTTTGGCATAAACTTTTTTCTTTTCATTGCAGTTAAATCTTGCATCCGTTTCAGTTGTAGGAGCTGTATATTGTCAGATTCCTTTTGCTTGTCAAGCCATTTGAATGCAGTGTCCAGGTATTAAAGGGCTTTTGCATGAGATGGTCCAAAATTATTCTCTGGGTCTTCATTTTCTTCTTCTATCATTTCCAACTACCAAGTCATTTATCTTTACATCCACAAAAATCTGAAAGCCTTGATCAACAACTTCACTATTTAGCCACTCATACTCATATTTTTTCATGGCAGTTGTCACATATTTTAAGATGGTTCAGAGACACTCTTAGTTCAAGATTTTTTTTTCATTTAGATAATTTTCATGAGCCAGTTATAATATTTTATTCAATGCTCTTTTTAATGATTTACTTTTTATGGAATTCCACACTTTCATTACCATGTAAGTTTGTAACAACAGTATTTAAAATGTATTTGCTTAAAAAAATAAATCAAAACTGCTTCTATGTCACTATCATCTGCTGACAGAAGTAGACATAAGAGTTGCTTCAATGGTTTAGTTACACTTTGATCTGTAGGCAGTATGATAGATGTTAAATTGAGTGGTGTGTGGTGACTTTTCTCAAACAGGACTAGGTTCAAAGACACCTATTATAATGGGGCTAAAGAGGAATACTCTCCATATAATGTACAATATGTAACTTAGCAAATACACTTTTACAGGTAATAAGCTATGCAATTTAGCTACCTTCAACCGCTTCACAATATTTAGACATGAAATAAACAAACAAATTCATAAAGAAAGATATAAATGAAACAAAAACATGAATAAAAATAAACAAATAAATAAGTAAACAAGTCAATACAAAATTAATATTGGAATCTTGCCTATATGTGTAAATTAGTGCGATCCTTCTGTCACCTTTCTGAATGAATTTGTCAATAACAGCGTCTTAAAATGATTTTAGACTCTGCAGTTAATCTAGCAAGCATTTTTAAACTGACAACAGGAAAAGTGTGGAGAGCCTATTTTCACACTGGGTGTTACGCAGTCGTCTAAATTCGTTTCAAACAACAGTGGGTGTGCTCACTGGTATTGTTGATACCAAACATAATTTATATGTTTCTTGGAACGCTTCTTCTGCTAGGTCTGTTTCCTCCAGGAACTTCATAATTTCAGTCACAGTCTTGTCTGATAGTCTGTAGACTAGTCCACTCTGAAAACTGTCAGAATTGAAATGACTACCAGAACTTGACTGAAGTGACAAAAATAAACTGTCAGGAAATCTAGATTAGAAGATCTGATATTTTTTTTAAATCTAGCAGCTCAATAAATTGCAGCTCAAAAAATGTTGAAACCTCAGCTACATTTGCCCAACCATGGTATCAATAATTTCACTATAAAGACACACATATTTATTTCTGGGTTTCAATGAGTCATCTTCTCTACGTCTCTTCTTAGGAGCTTCCATGTTTTCATCGTCTTCTAATTTTCTATACGTCTCTTCAAAGTTTTTTCTAGCATCTTTGAGGTGAGAAATCATCTCTTTTACTTTATCTATGCAGTATTTCAAATCAAAAGTTTTGGTTTGAAGAATTTTTAATAATGTGTTGGTGAGAGGAAAAAATGTCACTAAAAACCTTCAGTAGAAAGGCGAAATTGATATTTCTCAATGATGACGCATACCCCTTAGCAGTAATGAAAACATCAGTATCCCAACTCTCTGGATTTTCAGCAATGTTCTCATAAACCTGTATGAGTTCTGTTTTAATTTCATTCACCATGTTCACAATTCTAGAATTGTAACTCCACCTTGTACTGGTAACTGTTGGAAACCGCTTCTTTACCTCAGATTGATTAAGAGCGTTAATTCGTTTCGGTTAACGTAAAAATAAATTTGGGATGCCAATCAATGTCTTAAAAATAACTTGCATTATGTTAAATGATTCATAAACTGAGAAAGAATAAGATTGAGTTTGTGAGCATAACAGCAGATGAAGAGTGCACCTGGGCACCTCTTTTTCACAATTGTTTGTATATAATTTAAATGTCCAGAAAATGCAGCAGCTCCATAATACGCTTGTGCTAACACATTTTGCTCACAATTAAAATCAGAGAGGATTCGAAATCATGCACACTTAAAAAAATTGCAGTGCAATCACTGATGACATCTGAAAAACCAATAAATCTTTCATAAACGTTACCATCATTCACATATTGAGGGACTGTTGAAAGTTGAACGAGCTGTAGTTTTGTCAAACATTATTGCTAGAAAAAATGCATAATTTATTTCTGACTTAATCTTATCCAAAATTAATCACCAGAACATTCAATGATGTAGTTTTGAATTTTGTTGGAGTTTCCTTTAAAAGCCCCCATGCTGTAGATATGAAAATCCAATTTACTATCGTATTTAGAAAGTAACTGCATTAGTTCAATGTAGTTTCTCCGGTTAAGGGAATCTTCCCGTTCGTCGTGACTTCTGAACGGCAAATTTTGTTTAGCCAAAAAACAGCACACATCAATTAATTGTTTCGTTAGTTCTTGGTTTGAACCAACTTCTGCACTATGTTTTAAAAAGTCTAGCCTTTTCTGCTCACTCAGTTAAAAATCTATTGTTTTCCCTGAAAGTTTTAAATTTAGTTACTGTGGATATGACCCACCTCGGTGGCATAGTTGGCTAACGCGCTAGTCGTGTTGAGCCCGACTGCTGAGGAGGGGGAGATCGAGGTTCGAATATCGGTCGGGTGAACTGGCGGGGGTTTTTCCTAAATGGTTTTCCGCTCTCCCTCTACGCAAATGTGGGTTCACTTCCTCTAATTAAACCTTCGTAATTCCTAATCAATTAGCGTAATTAGTACTTAAAGCGTATAACCTGAACGGGTAGTAAGACGCGGTGCTAAATAATAATAATACTGTGTATATGTGTGAGTGAGTCTTTTCATGGCTCATCTTGGCTTTGGGAACATTGCTGATATCACAAAGGTTGTTATTATTCCACACTCTCAATTTGTTTCGAACAAAACACAAGGTCAACACTACAGCCTGTTTCTTGATTTGCATGCAGTTAACCATTTAGAAGTAAAATATTCTGTTTTGAAATGACGTGTATATTCTTTCATTTTATTTTAGCAGAAATGTCTGGAGTTGGCCTACCTTTCCTTAATATTTGCTGCTTTTATTCAAAAGTGAGGGCTCCAAACGAAACTGGGAATAATCGGCCGAGAACATAGCATTGCGAAAGGTGATCGGCACTGTTACATCCCCCTGAACTATCTTCCCTAACCCTGGTACTTGTCTTAGGTCCCTTTCCCAAGCTTTGTTGTGAGGGAACAGTTTCCAAATCCGAGTCCCCTTCAATATTTCGCACTTTCAAACACTGTCAAACTAAATTGACTATTGAACACTTTAGATCTCTTTCATTAATGGGAACAATTACATAAGTTTAGCAACCACAACACTACCACTTAAAATAATTAAACAAAAATTACATTTACTTGGGACAGAATGCCAAGCGTTTGCATATATCTTATTATACAGATAAACTAGGCTGGCTTCAACTGGTCCTCTCCCCGGTAAGAGCCAATAAGACTCGAGAGCTTTCAATACTAGCTGGGAGAGGGGAAGGAAGCTGTGCAAATATCATTGAGTATTGCGACAGCGCTTCTGATGTGTATGTGTTGTCACTGTAGCGGGAGAGGGGGTGGGGGGAGTGGAGCGCACAAATAGCAAGCATATTGTTGAGTATTGTGCCGCAAATTGATGTTATTTTATGCTTTTATTTCTCGTGGAAATTTAACTCTAAATAGATCAACTAAAAATGTCTGGGGACTAGCCTAGTCCTAGTCCACTGGTTACATTGAGAGGCAAAAACTTAACTACAAATATTCCACTTTTCCTATTCAATTCCACCCAAGGTTGTGATGGTGCATTACTTAACAAAAGCAGGACCATTCCTTGCTTCCCAATTTGTTCTTGGCATTTTTTTACTTTGGGAATGAATGTTTGGTTGTACCAATTTAGAAAGATATTAGTATTCATCCACACATTCTTTTGATTTGTGTAGATTAAAGGAGTATTTATGATTTTGAAGCATTTGGGTTTATTACTTTCTAATAAGAAGCATTTGTATTTTGTGGGTGTCATTTGCAATAGCACAAACCATAACTTTGTCCTGGTCCTTTCTGACTTTGTACGAGTTCTTGTGCTGTGATGATAATGATTTAAATGGTGACAACCATTCAGGCCAGTTTCATCCACGTCATACACACAATCTAAATTGTAATCACTTTCTTCAAGCATATTTAAAAAAATTGTGGCTGAAAGAGTCTACAGCTTGTATGCCAGCAGACATTTTTTCCAAGTGAATCTCCAGTTCTCGAATTCCAAGAATGTGATTTGAGCCCAACCAACCACACAACTGGCTACAAAAGACGTGTCACTGGCAATTTTTTTTGGTTAAGATCCAAAGCTTTTTCGCATGATAAAGACCCGGTATTGGTTGTCCAGATGATCTTTTCTGAATAAACCAACAGAACACTGTGTCGTATAAAACTTCATGTTGTGATTTTTTCATAATTTTACATTGATCAATTCTATCTTCACTGTTGAGAATGCAGATAAGTTTCAATAAGCATTTAGAGGTTCTTTTAATGTTCCATTATTGATGTACAGATTATATGCTTATCAGTTAACACTCGGACTGTTTCAACATTCTTTTAACACTAAATAATGTTGACTTTGTTTTTGAGTGATTAGACAATTCTCTTTTGTTTTGTGATACAACCCACCAAGATAAACAAACAAAACAATAACAAAAGACAAACCAAAATACAAGTGTGCACACATCTTACAATGTTCTTTGACTAGCAATCGAAAGGGAGCATCTCAATAAGCCAGATGTTCAGAACCGCCTTCCTCTTCCCACCCGTCTTTTAAAGTGATATACTCTGCCAACTTGCTTGCTTGGATACACGTTCTTTACTGTTGGGCTTCATTTCTTATACGCATTGAGTGTCTTAACACGATAGTCAGCCTACTAAATACTTATAAACTCCAAATTTAATGAAAATCGCTGCTGCAATACAAATTTGGATAAACAGACATTTGGAAAGTTAGTGTCTTATTTGTGTTGAATAAGATGTGTGGATAAGAATTATCGCAAATCCAGAATAGTAAACTATTAATTTAATATATGAGTGTTTGCTGTATGTGTCATTTTGATTAAATGTATTTTATTAAAATATTACCTCATTGAAATAAAATAATTGCTTTAGCGTCTATTGCCAATTTGAAAATAACATTTTGAAACTAAGTTTGTAATATCTTGTGCGGTTGTTGCTAAATGTTACTCAAGGGATCGAGTTTTATTCAGGAGCCGTAATTCTTGTCCAGGCCAATTTTAACTTTTGTGTTGTTTTTGACCTCTTTTTATATCAATAAGATCTTATGTTAGAACCTTATAAGGTCGATTTCATTTTATTTTAGCTTACATACATACCATATAGTCAATATGGCACCTTTAGTTTGCCAATCATTATTATTTGACTACTCAAGATTTTGGCCTTTGTATTATAATTTTAAACTTTAAAATATGATAAAAATTATCATTAACAATTATTTATTCAGATTTTAACTTGGGAAATAAAATTAAATAACTTTGTTGTTGTTGTCATTGCCACTGTTGACCTGTTGTCGACCTTTTATTGCCATGATCCGATCTGACCGGCTCCGCCTACTGTTGCTAAAAGTGCCAGGATTCGATCTGACCGGCTCCGCCTACTGCCGTTAAGAGTGCCACGATCCGATTTGACCGGCTCCGCCTACTGCCGTTAAGAGTGCCACGATCCGATTTGACCGGCTCCGCCTACTACCATTAAAAGTGACAGGATCCGATCTGACCGTTAAAAGTGCCGATAAGGTCGGCTCTCAAGATTTGCCCTAGTTCTCAAGTTTCCTGATAGATAGTGTAGTAGTGACATATATCACTGGAGAGAACATTTCCTTCTATTATTTTTTATAAGTTTGGCAACAAAAATCAACCGTAAGTTGTTATTGGAACTGGAGGTTTAATACATTTACAATGGCGGATGGTGTGCTAAGTGCAACGTTCGTTTATATACGAGCTGAATGGAAAAAAATAAGTGTAGCTAACACTCATACTGATGTAAATAGTTATGTAAACAGTTTTCAAACATAGGGATTAAATTGTTCCGAGTTTAGAAAAATTTACTATTTAGATTTTCATGTCATGTCATGTGAATGAAAAGATTTCTTTATTAATGTAAGTAAATAGGTGTAATAGCTTTATAAAGTTGTATGTAAAAAAGTATATAAATGTATTCACTATAAAAGTTTTATTGAAAAACGCCTTCATTATGTGTAGGCCTAAATATTTATTTGTGAGGTTAGTTAATCTAGTTTGGTAGGTTAATATAATAAATCTTGCTCTAAGGTAGGCAATAAAAGCCCAAGAACATCTATTATAGGATATTAAATAATAATTCCTGTAATTTTTATTAATAATGATTTATAATCAAAACTTTATTTTCTTGCATAAAATTAAATGCACTACAACAAAATAATAGTGAAATGTATATATAATATTAAAAAAAAATATTACTTAGACTTAGTTTTTAAAAAAATATTTAAAAAAATTTAAAATTTAGAGATTAAATAATTTTGATTAAATTGTATTAATTTATTATTATTAAGAAACAGTACATGCGGATTAAAATGATAGAAAAATCAAAATAATCACTTCATAAATAAAGGTGTGGCAAATTTTCTTGCAAACCCTTATTAGAAAATAGCTGTGGCACTCTTCGCGCGCAAATTCTGGAATAGGTGTGGCACTAAAGGGTTAAGATTTAATTTTGGTGAATGGGCGTTTGTTCTCAACTCCTTTTCTGGAAGTAATGAGCTACACCCAAATTGTATCTGAAGCTAATAAACCAAATTGTGGCATTATATCAGGGACTAATCTGACAATATCGAGCCCCAATAATACTGTCATGTCTACAAATACACATAAAACAACGTTATAATTACCTTTCCTGAGCTGATCCAGTTTGTTTTGCTTATCATTGAGTTGTTTAAGCACTGTGTTGTATTCATTATGCAACAGTTGGTAGCGCCGTTGAAGATCATTCTGGTCTCGATCACCTGCACCAACATACACATACACACTCATGAACATTCTAACTAAAGGATTAGATAATGAACAATCTAAACACACTAAAATTAGCATCAGAGCTATTAAGGGTTTTATTATCTCATATCAATTAGTGAGAGAGCTATTAGGGGCTAGACTAGCTAATACTTCTATTAGTGAGAGCTATTAGGGGCTACACTAGCTAATACTTCTATTAGTGAGAGAGCTATTAGGGGCTACAATAACTTGTGTATCAATTAGTGAGAGAGATATGAGGGGCTACAATAACTCATGTATCAATTAGTGAGAGAGCTATTAGGGGCTAGACTAGCTCATACATCAATATGTGTGAGATAAATTAAGAAAGAAAACTTTAAATATTAAAATAATAATAACTTGATGTTTTGTGTAAGCAACTCCACATCAAGTAGTCAAAAAATGTGTTGATAAATTGATATTAGAAACAACTAACAATTTTATTGATGTTAATTGAGTCAACTAAAGAATATTAAAGTTTACAATACATAAAGGAATGAAGACAATAAGATGAAAGGGTATTATTTGAAAATGATGATGAAAAGTAGATAACAAGTAACATTTTAAAATATAAGATATAAAGTTATAATTTTATGAACAATCTTAAGTTGATGATAGGTTTGAAAATGAGAAGTTACTAATATATAACAATTAATGCAAATGTAATATTCTGAATTTTTTCTAAGAAAAATTAGAATTTACAAATGTGTAAATACACTAAATGAAATGTTATAGGATTGAATAAAGGAGTCTGTTATATAGTGTTTAACTAATGATATAGGATAATTTTATGTATTTTATGTCAGTTAAGTGTTTGAAGATGACTTAAAATGTTATTAAGGTTTACAATATATCAAAATCATAAATACAATATGATGAGAAAGCAATTATTTGAAATTAATGATTAAAAATAGATAACAAGTAACATTTTAAAATACAATGTATAAAGTTATGATTTTATGAACAATCTTAAGTTAATGAATAAGTTTGAAAAATAAAAGTTACTAATAATTAACCAATAATGTAAATGTTTCATTCAGAACATCTACTTCCAACTTTTAAGATCTGAAGATAGTGTGAACCGCTGAAACATATCACCATTATAAGACATATGATGACATATTCACACTAAGGAGACGAGATCAACTAAAACTTCAGATAAGGAACATAAACTTTATATTTTAAATTTTTTGTCATTTAATATTATACCAACTATCTCCAAAACTTATACCTATTACTGAATACATTTAAAAACCTATATTATTAGTTCAAGAATAAAAAACATATTCCTTTATTGACTATTTTAACATTTAATACAAGTGTAACTACACATTTGTTATGGTATAACTCTAAAAAAAAGTATGTTAATACATTTGCGTTATTTATTATTATTTATATTTCCTAGCCCTGTGTTGATGGTCATCCCGACGCAATCCTCGATAGGAAATTGCATGTATTTAAACTGGAAGGGCACATCTGATGGAATCATGGGTATTATTGGTATCACGGCCCATCCTCCTGTACTGCAGCCTGTTATGACAGTTGCCTCTAAGATTAAGTTTTTCAGATTGTTTACCTGCGACTGGGTCTCATTATATAGTTTAGGTGGATTCAAGTTAAGCAACAAAATGATGGGTGCCCAAATTTTAATTGAAAACCATGGCTGAATGGATAGCTCAGTGGTTAGCATTGGTGTATTATACCAAAGGTCTTGAGTTCGATTACAGTGTCAAGGTGTCGACTTTCAATTCAGTAGTGGGATGGTTTTGAAATGTTAAGCAATTGTTGGTTAATGTTGAAAGATTGTTGAAAAATAATTCAAATTTGTAATTTTTGTTTGCATATTTGGTTAACACATCCAACAGGGAGATTAATACCTCCAATAATAACCGGTAATTTGAACAAAGTAGTTTGCTGTTTAAAATCTCTTACTAAAGTGTGATGCATTGTAATGTTCACTAAAGGCTAAAGCCAAGCAGATGTGTTTCTAGCAACTATTTAAGAAATCATAATTTGATAAATTGAATAAAATAATTATATTTAGGTAATATTTTGGGATAATCTAGAGAAAGTGGAGAAGAATCTCCCTACTTCGGTGAATTCTCTTCTGACTATTTCTTCAAGGAACTGACACACACATTTGAATGAAATAAAGAGAAATATCAGTACTCAAAACTTTCATATGTTGTTCTAGATTTATGTAGTAGTTGATGCCACCAGCTATATTTGTGATGCAGTAGTTGAGTAATATTAGTTTTTGTTTTATTTAGCACCGCATCTTACTACCCGTTTGAGCCATACACTTAAGTACTAATTAAGCTAATGGGTTAGGAATTGGGAAGGTTGAATTTAGAGAAAGTGAACTCACATTTGCATAGAGGGAGAGTGGAAAACCATTTAGGAAAAAACTTGCAATTCACCTGACCGAGATTCAAACCTCAATCTCCCTGTCCTTGGCAGTCTAGCACAACACGAGTCTAGCGCGTTAGCCAACTACGCCACCCAGGGTTATATTAGTTTGTATTCCATCTTACAATAAATGTAAAAAGCACAAATTAATGGATTGTACACCCAGTTAAATCTTGTTTTTAAGGGTGTTACATTGGGGAGCACTGAAAGTGATGCAATTGTTTCGAAATTTGGATTATTTACAAAGTAGTTTGATATTTCTTTAAATGGTTTTCAATAAAATTTGGGCGTAAGTTTTGACCAGTTAAATAGTTTAAACTCTTAAGTTTAAATTTTTTGAAAAAACATAATGAGTTGTAGTAAGGAACAATAATTAATCAAATCAATAAAAATAGAATTCAAAAAGAAAGAAACAGTTGTAATATAAAATCAAAAAAGACACACTATTAATAAATCCTGGATGAAAATGAACTCTAAAAAGTAATAAAGTCCGATATGGATATGAACGCAAAAACTTTATTATATTGTATTTATATTGTGATAATCTTACTACCAGTAATACAAGGAACAAGGGAACTCAAAAGGCTTTTAAGATAAGAATAGATTTCATTTCTCTGTTAACCTTAATCAACTTATTCTATTTTATTATTACAAATTTATATCTCAACCTTATTTAAGCATAATATTATTCATTTCATATGCTTGAACTCTAACTGTATTTCATTTTCTTTATGACAAATATTTTATGAATTCGTGATGATAGTACTTACTGTAATATTAGATAAATGTGAACTCAGAAACTTTTAAGACAAATTAGATTTCTATTCTTGGTTAACTCAGTTAACTTTTATTATTCTACTTTTACAAGTTTCTATCTTAACCTTATTTATTAACACAAAATAGATTTCTATCCTTGGTTAACTCTGTTAACTTTTATTATTCTACTTTTACAAGTTTATATCTTAACCTAATTTATTAAGAAAAAATAGATTTCTATCCTTGGTTAACTCTGTTAACTTTTATTATTCTACTTTTACAAGTTTATATCTTAACCTTATTTAAGCATCTTATTATCATTATATCATTTTAAATTCCAGTTCTAAAATCAAGTTCTTTATTACATGTGTTTTAATGTGTTTTTTGTTTATATATATGGTGTTTCTTGACTCATATTTTTAATGTGTTTATAACATTTTGATAATGAGAAATATAATATTCTAACTTTTATTAACTTTCATTTAGATCAATTAGTCTAATAAATTATTTTCTATTCCTTTAGTATAATTATGTTATAATTAAGTTTTTGCGTTCATATCAATACTCAGACTTTATTACATTTAGAGTTCATTTTCATCCAAGATTTATTAACAATGTGTCTTTTTTGATCCTATATTACAAATGTATCTTTCTTTTTGAATTCTATTTTTATCGATTTGTTTAAGTTTAATGTTTAAAAAAAATGTCTGCTAACTTATATAAAAGTATAAAAAAAATTTGCTTCAAATTGTCTTGTTGTGACCCTAACAAAACATGACTATTTGATAGAGGAAGGCTAGTTCTAGGTCTATCATTTTACTTTAATCTCAAAAGTACAAATATCAGTGTAAAGCGGTGTTGAATTTTCTTGAAAAAATTTAAGCTTTATAGCTAGATAGACCTGTTGATAGCTTTCACCTATATTTTGGTGAAAGCCATTTTTAAAAATATTAAACCACTTAAAAAATTTGAGATTTTCAAACGCATAAAACATCCTCTCCATGTAACACCCTTGTCATATCTATAAAATGTATCTACATCCAGTCCAGATTTTTTTCTCTGCAGTTTTGGAAGAATGAATGGTAGCTTATTTATGTAGTATCTAAACTAAAGGTGCTTGTTATAAAGTGAAATGTGAAAGCTATTTATACACCACCTAAATGTGATGTACCTAAAAACCTACTTTTCTGATTCTGTATTAGGAGCAGTTTCCTCTTCTTCTCCGCATCCTCAAAGCATGTCTTCCACCTATTTTTGACTTGTTCCCTGTCAGCCATAGAGCTGGCATGCGTAGGTCTAGGCCGTGGAATGTGTGACGAGTTGGGGGTGTCACCACTGAATGATGCTGCAAGTGCTCGTGTGCGCCCACAGTTGTTGTTCATGCTCGACATTGTAGCTCAACATCAGCTTAATAGTATAAACAACAACTCTTCAAGACAAGGTTTTGTTTGTCACTTACTGAAAGTTGTAGCATTTGCTCAGCAATATACCTTGAGCATTATGGATCTCCTAGTAATCTGAAATCAAGAAAAAGGTTTTGACTTATAGCCTACAATTTTTTTAAAATCTGAATCACACTTTGCATAGCTACCTACAACAGAAATATTTGTTTACAAAATATTGTTAATAATAGCTTAAAATAAAATAAATATAATTTTAACCTGAAAACAAATTGGTTTAGTTTATCTCTGACAATAGTCACAATTTTGACTTATTACATACTTTTAGGTTGAATGTATCAAATATATTGAATTCCCACCTCCTGAGTTAGGCTCAAACACACTGGTATTGAGCTAACTTCACAAGTACCACAAGATGTTTGTATGGTAAAAACATCAAGGGTTTGTCTTTTGATTATAATCAACTAATTTTCATTAATCATATACTAGATTCACAAAAAGAACATTGTTTTTAGCATCTGACAGCACACTTTATTTTGGGATAAGTGATAATTAAATGTTAAAACTAAGTTAGCCATCTGTTACTGACGCTGTTACATTTTTGAAAATTAAAGGTAGGCCTAGTTAGGTTGGATCTCCTCCAAGTATTCCTCAATTAGTTCCTGCTGTGTAGTATGATGTCATAAAAAAAGCTTTATTTTAGATACGTAGGTTTTAACCGGCGCCATGCAGGAATGTTGTGAATATGCAATGGCGCCAGTCGTGGTGTCATGTCTGGTTCATTGCCGCCATATGTTTTATTTCATAGTTCGTGCAAGCTATATCACATGTGTGAAAGTTCTATTACGTGTGTGAAAATTATATCACGTTGCTTTAGTTTGCTGTAGTTGTTATTTACGTAGGGTTGCTATTTATTAAACATAAAAATAAGAATCGAACGAAGGAACACAAGGAAGAAAAGTCTTTTTTCAACAAATAAATAGATAATTTTTTAAAATAATCTTGTTTATAATGTTTTATTATGTTCAAAATATGTGCTAAATGAAACATATTATATGATTGTTAGGTATATTGTAGATTAGGTTACAAAGTTTTGTGTTTATCATTTACCATGTACTAACTTTTTTTTCTTCTAATAATAAGCTGCCATGTTTTTGTAACAGTTTAACATTGCTTTGCAATTATAGTAGGGTGGGTATGTGTTTTTGATCATTATTTAGAACATTAAAGAATGTTGCAAAAATGCAACAAAGCTAGTCCTTATGTTAATTTTTATATAGTCAGTCCCTGAAGTTTAATAAGAAATTTTTCAAAAACTAACCCTAAGCCTAATGTTTGAAACATACTTAAGATTAAAAAATTATTATGACACTTAGTTTTCACATAATTTTTTTCATCCCTAACTAAATTTTATAATCACCCACTTAAATAACTTATTCTATATTTATTTAACATTGCTTCATTATCATTAGTTAACGGTAGATCCCGTCACTATATTATTTTACTCTTACCCAACTTGTCTGTTTGAATCCCGGCAGAATGAGATTCAGGTGATATTAGAATCCAGCCATCCATTCTTTCTTCAGGTAAATGCCGGCACATTTCTTCCTGATCAACTATATTATTCCTGTCACATTAGAGTTAGTTGTTAATATTATATATGTGTTAAGCAAATATATTATTATTTGATTTGCTTAGCATCGCATCTTATTACAGGTTGGGGTTATACACTTGTGTACTAACTACACTAATTTGTTAAGGATAGAGAAGGTTGAATTCAAACGATGGGCAGTGAACCCGCATTTATGTGTAGAGAGTGTGGAAAAGCTTTTAGGGAAAACCATCACCTTTTCACCCGACTGGTATTAAAATCCTAATCTTCCTGTAATTGGCAGTCTAGTCTACTGAATAAGTGATGCCTTAACCATGTGACCACCGAAGTGGGTGTGTTAAGCATAGTATCTAAAAATAGTCTTAATTAAGCTAGCTTATTTTTATCTAGTCTAATCAAACAAAAGCAAGTAATTAATTCAACTACTAAGTTAGACACTAGTTTATTATTATTATTAGCACCGCGTCTTACTACCCGTTCGGGTTATACGCACTTACGATAATGTGTAATGGCAGGGGTGATTGTGAGATGAAATGGAGGACCTACAGTTTAACGTGGAATCCGAACCACGGTGGAGACCTGGCATTCCTCACATTCACAAGATGTCTTGTCAGAGGTGAAGGAAGGGTTTGGTAATCAGATAAATCTTTGCCGGGACCGGGGATCGAACGCCGGCCGCCAGCATAGAAGTCTGACACCTTACCCCTAGACCACCAGGTCACCCTTAGAGACTAGTTGTATATTATAATGTAATGACCTATATAACAAGCAATATTAAACAATATTTTTAATCTGAATCACATCATGCATAGTTAGCAACAACAGAAATATTTGTTTACAAAAAGTGTTAATAATAGCTTAAAATAAATATCATTATAACCTGAAAACAAATTGGTTTAGCTTATCTCTGACAATAATCACTTACAATGTCAACATTTTAAATAGTACCTACATACTCATATTTTTTGTGCACTACTACTATTCTGAGCCATTTGTATATTTACCCTAGGTAATATGGTAGGGAGAGAAAAGTAGAATTTATAGGAATTTACTCCAATTTACATCTAGGGAGATTGAAATATCCACAGGGAAAACTATCCTCTGTACACTCAAATGAAATTCAGTAATGAGGTGTGCTAGTATCTAATATAATCACTGGTAACAGTTCAAAATAAGAGGCTATACTAATATTTTATAACATCAGACCTGACAATACATACAATGGGAATTTACTTTAGACTTGCTCTTGTCAATTTCAATGGAATGTATGTTCACAAACAAGAATGGATGCAACCCCAAGCCCCTGAAATCTATGACCTGCCTCTTTGAAACATGCTAGAACAGAGCAAGAAGTCTGAGCTATCTCCTTTGCTGCTGACAGTCCCTTTCTCCCCAGGGTAGAGGGTGGTTCTAAAATTATCCCCCGCCACTCCCACCCAGAGAGCTATTAAGAAAGCCGCCTGCTTGAAGGGGAATATCCTCACACTGTGATATTTCTGATGGCAACGTCCCTTCTAAAATCTTAAGAATAGCCAATTAGTTTAAAAAGGCTGTGTTGAGATGTTATTAAAGAATTACTTTTTGCA
The DNA here is from genome assembly GCA_902151425.1 of Timema shepardi. Taxonomy (NCBI): domain Eukaryota; kingdom Metazoa; phylum Arthropoda; class Insecta; order Phasmatodea; family Timematidae; genus Timema; species Timema shepardi. The sequence goes on from CABFVX010000352.1 coordinate 124,596, forward strand.
TGAAGTATGGTGTCCAGCCAAATTATAATTATTAAATTTCCTGACATTTCCAGGTTTTCCAAAGTTAATATACTTTTTTCCAGATCACTATATATCAGTATTTAGTATACCCAGACCACTATATATCAATATTGAGTACCCCCAGACCAATATATAACAATATTTAGTATACCCAGACCACTATATATCAATATTTAGTACACCCAGATAACTATATATCATATATTAAGTATACCCAGACCAATATATAACAATATTTAGTATACCCAGACCACTATATATCAATATTTAGTACACCCAGATAACTATATATCAATATTGAGTACACCCAGACCAATATATAACAATATTTAGTATACCCAGACCACTATATATCAATATATCAAACTATTGTATATGAATATTAAGTACACCCAGACCGATGTATATGAATATTAAGTACACCCAGACCGCTGTATATGGATATTAAGTACACCAAGACCGCTGTATATGAATATTAAGTACATCCAGACCACTGTATATCAATATTAAGTACACCCAAACCACTGTATATCAATATTAAGTACACCCAGACCACTTTATATCAATATTAAGTACACCCATACCACTTTATATCAATCTTAAGTACACCCAGACCACTATATATCAATTTTAAGTGTACTCACTGTATATGAATATTAAGTACACCCAGACCATTATCAATCTTAATCACACCCAGACCACTATATATCTATATTAAGTATACCCAGACCACTATATATCTATATTAAGTATACCCAGACCACTATATATCTATATTAAGTATACCCAGACCACTATATATCAATATTAAGTACACCCAGACCACTATATATCTATATTAAGTATACCCAGACCACTATATATCTATATTAAGTATACCCAGACCACTATCTATAATATTAAAGGAAGTGTCTGTGTGTGTTTGTTTGTGTGCGATGCACAGCCAAATATATGGCACACAACTATCTGAACTTTTTAACATAGGTGGACGGAAGGGAGCCCGAATGCAACTCCGAGCCGGATTTTGAAATTTTTAATTAGCTTTTTAATTAGGATATTTTCAACAAATTTTTGAAGAAAATATTGTTTATCTGGTTTAGAATTACATTTCAGAGATAACTGTGATAAAAATTATGCTGCATCTTCCTCGTAAAAAAAAAAGTGTAAGAAATCGACCATAATTCTAAACTATTTTTGTGGGTGGGTGGTTATACAATTATTATACCACAGTAGCTCACGAACAACGCTGTGAAGAATTGCTAGTATACCAATACTAAGTATATCTAAACCACTATAAATCAATACTAAGTATATATAGACCACTACATCAATATATTAATTACCAGGAATATTTTATTAAGATCACAGTTCTATATAATTATTTTTTTCCAGATAAGACTTACATATATATTCTGTAATTGTTTCAGTCAATCAAGGGGTTAAGTAAATGATTTATGTCAAAGGCAGCGGTTCCCAAACTTTCTCGACTCATGAACCCCTTTCACAAATATCTGAGTTGAACGAACCCCTTGGTAAATATCCATAGACACGCACTTAGTTTTATACCTAATTTTTATGAAATTTAGTTATTAATTGTAATCAAAATGTTTAATACCCTTAAATTAATCTACTATAGCTCAGTAATTACTTTGGGATACCCTACCAAATATAATGAAATAATATTGAAACTAATTGGGTAAAAGTTCAAATAATTATGAATTGGTGTAAAAAATTAAAACTGAAATTAAGTAAGCTAAGTACTGTGGTAAAACTTTCTTATCTTTACTGTCACAATATTATCCCAATTCACATGTTTTTAAAGTACTGGAAATTGTTTCTTTGACATAGCCGAAATACCCTCAAAGAATTTCATGCCAATTTAAGTTTAATTTTTTTTTTAGCCAGTTTTAACAGCTACTCACCTCTTCACGTGACTTAGTGAGAAGGATGTGCTTGCTTTGGATTGCACAGGGCTTAAAATTCAGAAACCAACGAACAATAAATAAAGTGTCAAGTCACTTTCAGGTTTGAGGCTGTTCCTGTATTTATTTTTTAAATAGGCATACGAAGAAAAAGATTTCTCACTCAAACACATAGAATAAAATAATAGCAAAGTTGTAATAGCGTTCTTCTCTAACAATGAGAACTTCTCTTTTAAACTTAGCCAGAAACCATTTAATGACAAAGATTTAGAGCTTCTCTTTGATTCAAGATCAGTGGAAATTTCAAGGAGCTGCTCTTTTTCACTCACGCTTAATGTGGAGGATTTCAAAACAGCTGACTCTTCCAGGGGATTGCGAATCCAACTGTTATTATGGTTGGGAAATATTCTCTGAAGGTTTTTCCAAGTCCCTTCAAGTGTTCTATAACCACGTTCTTATATTTTTGTCCAAGGAAAGCTGATTTTCTACCATAAAGTTGTAAAGGGTATCAAAGCACTCCGTTAGATTGCTAATTAAACACCTAAAAGTTATTTTTTTTTTTATTAATAACTTGATAACATTAATATTTGACCCCTGAAGAGAGAGGTTTAAACTGTTCATGTTTGAGAAAATGTCTGCCAAATAGGTCAGAGCCTTGAGCCACATTTGATCATGCATGCACTTTGCTTTGTGAAAGGGTTGGTAAGAAAAATTAAAACTTTGTGTTTAAGTTCAAACAATCTTGTAAGAGTTCTACCTCGAGATAACCACCTGACTTCAGTGTGAAACGATAAACCATTGTAAATGCTTTCCATTACAGAAATATGTTGGCGAGCCCCTCGGAAGATTTTATGAACCCTCTGGGGGTTTGCGAACTACAGTTTGGGAACTGCTAGTTTAAGGCAATGGGCTATTGGGTGGTTCAAATTGTGTATTAAATGAAAGAAAAATATTATTTTGACTTTTGTAAATCAAAAGTTGTGTATTTTTTTTAGACAAAGTGTGGAAATTCTGGAAATTTGATGAAATTATCTGACTTTTCCCTGATCAAGCAAATTCCTTAACAATTCTCTGTTTTCCAGGTCGCTGAACACCCTAATAAAGAAGGCTAGATCTAAGACTAAAACCAGGGTGGGATTTTCAGATTCAAATCCCTTTTCCCTCACTTATAAAAGTCGCAAAAAAAAATTGCTTAATTTATGGTTCAAACAAAATAATAAAATATGAGTAAGGCCTATATAGCTTTTTGTCATTTTAATGTTTAAGTACATTTTTCAAAACAGTTTGTAATTGTATAACTAAATGTTTGTCAGGTAACATAGTTTTGTAGACAAAGACAAAATCTTGCTAAATGAAATAGGAAGTATTAATAAATGTAAGGAAAATTGTGGGAAAAGGTAAGTCTTTGAGATTAGAAAACAACCAATCCTTTCAAGGTGAAAGTATTAGAATGGTAGTTCCAATAAAATGTCACAAATAACTCAGGGAAAAAATACAATTGGGTATAGAATTAAAACAAAACTTACTAAAATCACAAAAGAAACACAAATATTGACTATCTTCTATGTTAATTTATGTTCTTTGCATTATAATGTAGACTCATGGTCATCTAAGGTGTATGACCTATTTTTATATTGATATTAATGTGTTTATTTATTTATTTGAGGTATTTAATGTGCACTTTCTGAACTGACTTATTTTTATCAGCAAGCAAGAATTTCTACCATACCTTGTAGTTCTTTTACATGCCACAATCAACATCGGCTTTACTTTTCCTCTGAAGGAAGGTCTGCTACTGATTTTTATGGCTCAAGAAAAATTTGTTGACCCCATTGGGATTTGAAACCACAAACAACAGGTCCTGAGACCAGCACTTTTCCCAAAGACCCCTGAGGTTGATATAGTGTTTATTTGATCAATATTATTCAAAAGTTTAAATTAATCTATCAATAATATTGTATTTGAAATTTGAATTTATCTACACATGGAAGGTTTAGGTTAGGTTTGCCAGGTAAGAATCGTTAGAATAAACTAACTATTAATGCTGCTAAAATTATTTATTTCCTGCCAATATATCAAATAGGCCCACACCATTTTAATGAATATTAGATGTTTACTCCCACTTTTCAGCTGTGATCATTTAGCCCAACTATGTGTTATTTCATTAGATTCTCAGGATTTTTTTAAATAAGAAAAAATAAAAATTATTAGCCTAGTTATTCCTTTCAATGAGTTGTGTTTGCTATATAAAAAAAGGAATAAATATGGTAATTTAGAGATGGTTTTTGTATCTTTATAAAATGTTAAATTTAGTTTGGGAGACAATATGGCCAGCGGATGTTCTATTTAGATTTTACATTAATCCGTTGTAAGTTACAGTCTACTTTATCAAAAATCTGAATAACTTATTTATTTTTATAGTATGAATTGATTTGCTGTATTATTTTGTTCGTAAAAATAATTGTTGAAGATGGTTATTTTGGTTAGAAAAAAAAATCATATGAGTTTGATGATGAGTATGCCCTATAGATCATATGAGTTTGATGATGTGTATGCCCTATAAATCATATGAGTTTGATGATGAGTATGCCCTATAAATCATATGAGTTTGATGATGAGTATGCCCTATAAATCATATGAGTTTGATGATGAGTATGCCCTATAAATCATATGAGTTTGATGATGAGTATGCCCTATAAATCATGAGTTTGATGATGAGTATGCCCTATAGATCATATGAGTTTGATGATGAGTATGCCCTATAAATCATATGAGTTTGATTATGAGTATGCCCTATATTTCATATGAGTTTGATGATGAGTATGCCCTATAGATCATATGAGTTTGATGATGAGTATGCCCTATAGATCATATAAGTTTGATGATGAGTACACCCTATAGATCATATGAGCTTGATGATGAGTACACCCTATAGATCATATGAGTTTGATGATGAGTACACCCTATAGATCATATGAGTTTGATGATGAGTATGCCCTATAATTCATATGAGTTTGATGATGAGTATGCCCTATAAATCATATGAGTTTGATGATGAGTACGCTCTATAGATCATATGAGTTTGATGATGAGTACGCCCTATAGATCATATGAGTTTGATGATGAGTACACCCTATAGATCATATGAGTTAATGATGAGTATGCCCTATAAATCATATGAGTTTGATGATGAGTATGCCCTATAGATCATATGAGTTTGATGATGAGTATGCCCTATCATCGCCTAGATATTCCTGTACAATGTCAAAAGGGTTCCTAATTTGGTAGGTCTAGTTATTTAAAGATATCAACATACTTTCTATTACATATTTTGTGACATGCTTGAGAAAAGTATGCGAAAAGAACGTGGAACTTTAATTTTTCTCTATAATAAACAAAATATTAAAAGTATTGAAATCAAGCAGTTTCCACAATGTGTGGCTATTGGTTCAAGACATGTTTCAACAGGCCCAGTTCTTCTGTTCAGACTGAGCTGACATGGACCAAATAAGTTGTGTGTTGCGCTGCAGTCTCTTCAGCAGTGTGATTTTGAATTCTTTTTAGTTTGCATTATACAAGGAAAAGTCATGAAAAACTGATTATAGATTTAAGGGTCAAATTTCGGATTCCATGCTGGTGGAATTATCATATTAAGATGGAGTGTTCTTGTTATATTGGCATTTTCACAGCAGGGGTTGGTCATAAATTGCCTTGCTCCAGGTCTTCAATACTACATAATATTTTTGAGTTCAATGATGAACAAAACACATTATTTGCAATGAGAACTGGATACAATGAAATAAAAACTTTCTATACTTTTCATAAAGCTGAATTTTTACACACATACTTTCATACTTATAGCAAGTCTTGCTCAGACTTTAACAGCGTTCACTCAAAAGTTGCTAAAAATCTCTTTGGGAAATAACAAAGACACTTTCAACATACAAACCTGACATGACTTAAATCCCACATAAAGCATTGTGCACAAAATGCTCAAACCAAATTCAGAATCCCAAAAAGGACACAGATATTGGTGAAGATGAATATTTAAAAATGTATGAACCTGAAACTGTCCTTGTTGAGTCAATTAGTGATGCTTGTTCAGGACTTGGCATTTCTCCTATCAAGGTACAGAAGATATCACCTAAGCTAGACAACTTTTGAGTTGAACATGTCGACTGATGAGCATTTTTCAAAGAAAACACTTTTTTATTTGGTTAGTGAGTATGAGCAAGCGATTGACAAGCTTAAAGACAAAATAAAAATTGCTTCTTCTATTCATAAAAAAGTTTAACATTTTGGGTTTAGATCTTAGCAGATTGAGTATTGTTAAGAATTCAGAATGAGCTTAGTATCAGTCAATCCACCAGTCAAAAAATTTGGTAAAACAAATTAATGTGGTTTTGCCACCAATTGAAAAGAATTTTGCTAGAAATAGACTTGATGATGCTTCAATGAAAAATATACAATATTTCTATTAAATATGAAAAGATGATAGCAGAATGATGCCAGGGAAAAAAAGAATTGTATGTCTGTTAGAGGACCTGACAGACTGAAGGTTAAGATTCAGAAACAATTAATTTTTATGTAATCTTAAGGAGATTTATACACGTTTTAAAAAAATGTACCCACATATGAAAATAGGGTTTTCAAAGTTTGCAGAATTAAGACCCAAATTCTGTATGTTAACTGGTGTATCAGGCACTTATTCTGTCTGCATACGCATATGCATCATACCCCAGAGCTAGAAAGTAAAACTGATACTCGCAGTCATGAAAGTAGGAATGGAATAAAACTATCTCCTTACCTGTATGGTCTGTAATATGGGTAATGTGTTGTGTATGCTGTCAAAGTGTAGTGAAAGTCCAGGAAGTTATGGGTGGCACAAAGTAATGGAAGAAGAGCGGGAAGATTTTTAAAAGGGTGAAACAGTACAAATTAAAACAGTGGGTTTTGGCAGACCGTTATGAGCTGTCTACTTGTGTTCTTACATGTGAAGAGTACTTGAATAGGTTAGTGGATGTTTGAGCAACTTATGGTCAATCATTTTATTGCAAAGAAACAAGTACAGCTCTTTAACACAAGAAAAAAGAATTTGCAAGAAGAAGAACACATAATAATGGACTTTACTGAAGAATTTTTTTTCATAGTACAAGACAAGTTACAATCCTGCCATTGGTAGAGTAACCAGGCAATGTACACCCCTTTGTGTTATTCTTCAAAGAAGATGTAGAGTTGAGAAAGCGTTGCTTTTGTGTAGTTTGTGATTCATTGGAACACAACACCACAGCTTTCTTCACCTTCCAAAAATTACTCATGAGCAGTTTAAAATCATCCCTTTCTCAAGTGAAAAAATTGAATTACCTTTCTGATACAAAAAAAATAATCTGTCAACATGAACAATATTTTTTAATTCGAGCCAAGTAACATTTTTTTACCAAGTGCCTAGGTGATGAAATTGGTGGTACAGTTAAAAGGATTGTGAGAAAGACAAGTCTTAAGAGGGGAGTAGGAAATCATACTATCACTCTCCTAGATACAGTAGAAGAATTGCATGGGCAATATAAAAAAATATTTTTACTTTTGTGTAAGTCAACACATTGAAGAGGTTGGACTACAACTGCAGACAAGGTACCAATTTGCCATTCCTGTACTACAGACAAGAACATTGCACAGTTTTACTGGTGTTAGCCAAGGCACTCTTCACATCCGCATAACATCTCTGTCAGAAGAATTCAGAGTAGTTGTAATCAACAAGGAAGTTCAGGTTCGACACTAGACTAAGCTACAGCATGGTGTCTACTCAATTTGACCAATGAAATCCCCGACCTTTTCCCTGATCATTTCCTAAAATTCCCGACTAAAGAAGTATGTCACATCCTCCTAACTCGCACCCCTGCCTCTCCACCCTAATTTTTCTATTAACCTTTTTTATGAATGATAATAAATTTTAAAATTTGAATATTTTTTTAATTCATATTAAAATTGTTTACTATTAATTAAAAATATATTACACAGCTACAAACAAAAAAATGACATTTATAATTTACTGATTTAATGATTATCGTATTTCATATTTTGAGTAAAATATCATTTTCCCGGATTTTTATTGTGATTTACCAAATTCTCGACTTATTCCCGATCATTTCAAATTCCCGGCTGATTCCCGTTTTCCCCGATTTTCCCAGATGGTAGACATCCTGTACAGCCAAAGCTGAGGGATTACATATGCTGTGTGTATGATGAGGATTGGGGGTTAGGTGAAGTTTCTTAAGTGAAAGTTAATGATACTGAAGAAGAATATTAAATGCAGTTTTTCCATTCTCAAGGTCCTGGCCCAGCTTTTAAAAACTACAAAACATGAATCCAAAAAAATAACATTCTGTGTATTTTCACACCCTGCGAGTTGTTCTTGACAGCTACTAAAAGAGGTCACATTATCACACTGCAAATGAATGAGCACTTGTCAACTCTTCTGAATGAAAATAAGGTGGCAATACAATAAACTTAAAACACTAAAGGTGTCTTCTTAAAATGTAAGCTAAACAATTTTTTTTTATTAATTTACGTTTTTGTAAATTAGTAGCCAGGTAATTGAATTTTGCCAAACAGGATAATTTTCAACAAAAATATGTATGCTTTGACTCATTTTCAATAGTGAATGACAGGTGACATGGTGGTCTCTAAGGGTAAGGTGCCGGGCTTCTGTGTTGGGGGTCCGGGGTTCAATCCTCGGTCCCGGCACAGATTTATCTGATTACCAAACCCTTCCTTCACCTCTGACAAGAATCACCCTACCATTACACATTAGCGTAAGTGCGTATAACCCGAACGGGTAGTAAGACGCGGTGCTAATAATAATAATAATAGTGAATGAGTGTTTTATTGTTACTTAAGGTTTGTGGTGCCTCAACTCCCTAAAGTAATGAGATGAACTATTTTTGGTTTTAAAGTACCTCTACTATGTAAGTGCTTTATATTCAAGCATTTTCAAATGTGATCACCATCAGTTATCCCTTTGTTGGGTTTTGAAGAAGCAAGTTTTTGGAAATTTCAAAGTTCAAAAATTTTGTTGTTGCTGTTGAAGGATTATCAGTAACAGCTCAATTTTTTCTCTGCATACTAGGTACTCAAACATAAGTATCTCAGAAAAAATATTGGACCATTGCTTTAAATCCTTAATTTTTTTTAAATTGCATAATTAAAAAAAAAAGTTTTTAGATCAAAATACAAGCCCAAAAAATTCTGCTTAGCCTGAACTTTATTCTGATTTCAGCTAAACAAAGATTCATTCCATTCTAAATCAACACATTTTAATAAAATTTTGTGCCCTACCATTTAAGATTTGAATAAAATTTGGTAGGTGAGCTGCACCAATCGTCCATACTCCAAAACAATTTTTTTATATATTCACATAAAAAACTCCTTTATATAAGATTAAGCTATCATTTATAATACGGACCAGCAAAAAAAAAAGCCATTTTGGTGATATTTTTTTAAAATCTGTAGAAAGTTTATTTGAATTAGCAGGGATGTCAGCTAGGACCAATTTGAAAGTTTCAAGAATGAACTTTTTTTATGTAATTTTATGGATTTTTTTTATCATCTATAGACCTACATACAAAAATAAAAGCAAATTTTCAATGATAAATTTGTTGTTGTTGTTGTTGTAAAATAATTATAATTTAATTAAAGAAAAAACTCACCTTAAACACAAAACAACAATAATATTTAGAATGTAAATATTTAAAATAATGTCACAACATGGCCCCTATTTTATTTTGATACATATTTTAATTATTCCAACGGGATTAAACCCAAGGACTATAGCCTACCTCTTAGACCTAAGCCATTTTTTTTTCTTAACCCTAAAAATCCTTAAGTTTATACTACCATTTAATTATAATAATACCTGCCTCGGTGGCATAGTTAGCTAACTCGCTAGTTTACTGTTGAGCTAGACTGCTAAGGATGGGGAACTTTAGGTTTGAATCTCGCTCGGGTTAACTAAGGATGGTTTTTCCTAAATGGTTTTCCACTCTCCCTCCACGCAAATGTGGGTTCACCTACTCTATACTCAACTTTCCCAATTCCTAGCTCATTAGCATAAATATCACTTAAGTGTATAGCCCAAACGGCTAATTAAATTTTTTTTTAAATGTATTATAATAATACTGTTATATCTTTTACTACCTTAAGTAAAGTACAGTGTAGAAAATGGTAAAATGCCTAAGCATCATTCCTTTCTGAAATATCTTGCACTAAAAACAGCCTTTTAATTTTTTAAACTAGGCTACCTACTATTTTTTTACAATGTTATCTTTTCTATGACTAGAAATTTGCTTTTGTTGTGTGTGTGTGTGTGTAACAAATATTTTATACATTAAAATTTGATATATACAAAAATGCCACCCTCTTTGTGTACTACTGCCATATTCTATTATATATGTTTTACTCGGTAAGTCTCATCCTATCTACTTGCCTTCAATCAGAATTATTATAATAAATTTATGTTTTCTAAATAAACATTTTAGAATTTATTATTTCTTTGAACATGCCTATATGTAGTGTTTATTAATGTAGGCATAGTATTGATTAATTTTCCTCAATTTTCATTTTGATCACAAAGTAACTTTCTTATAATTTATTTTCAATTATGGTATATTTTTTATACTTATTTTAATTACTTATCTTTATTTATTATTTTTCTCTCACATTTATTGATAAAATGTATTCATCAAGACTATCACACATTTAAATTATAATTATTAATTATGTTTTCTCAGTAAACATTTTAGAATATATATTTCCCTGAACATACCCACATGTCTTGTTTATTATTATTATTATTATTGTACTAATTAATTTTCCTATATTTTCATATCTATTTCAAAGGAACTTTATTTTTTTATATTTTCCCACATATTTCAAAATTATCTGTCACGTTGTACTGTTGTCTATTATGTTTGGTATATTTTGCTGTACGGTATATATATTTTTTGTCTGTTTTGATTCTGTTTTACTTTTATTTCATAAGCTAATGTTTGTATTATCTTTTAAAATTTAAACCCATGCAAAATTTCATTATTATAAATCCATAATCCTATAAGCACGCTCATGCTCTTTTAACAATTATAAAAAAAACCAATACATTTAAAAAATCATGTTTTGTTCTATTTAACCTTAAAATAAATAATGATATTTAAAAGGGGCACTCACCATTAGCTAAATACAAAAAAAAATCAAATGTGATTCACACACCGATGCTTTATTAAGTCATCAACCCCTCCCAAATACTTTAATATAGGCAATATAACAATAGTAGTTTACTAGCTGTCTTTTCTATCAATGAGTCTCCTGGCTTTCCAGTCCACTCCCACCATAGATAAGAGACTCCTACAATAAATGTAGGCCAAACAATGAAATAAATTTGCATTATCCTATATCACAGTTCTAAAATATGCCGCAATAAGCGCTAGCCCAAAATGTTCATAAGCGGAATTATAGTATTTAAAATGTAGAAAATCAATAGTTAATTTATAAATTATAAATGCAGAAATTTTACTAGAAGCTTGTAAGGAAGGTTTAAAAGTGAACTCTGAAAAAACTAAATATATGGTCATACAGAGAATACAGATTGGCCACGATAATTTAGAGATTACTGTAAACAACATATTATATTTTTTTAAATTTGATAATTAATTACATGATACATAGGATTTTACAGGGTTAATGAGTTGAATATTTAGAAACAAATTTAACTAGTATTGAAGATAATATACTTGAAGTTAGAAAAAAAAAGTTGGGTAATGCATGCTATAGCTGGTCAGTAGATTATTGTCATCTCACTTGCTGTCCAGGAACGTAAAACTCAGAATATACACAGCATTAGGCATACTTTTACCAATAGTTTTCTATGTGTGTAAAACACGGGGTCTTACCAGCTACATCCGTATAATGGTAAGGACGGCTTGAATAAGAACATGACTTACTTAATTTAATGTTACTGCTTGAGTCAGTGTTTGGTCGTGAACACCAGTTATCGATAAGATTCTCGATAGACATTTAGGATGGGGCATGATGGGAAGCAGATAATTTATTACGTCCCCACACATGGTAGCCAAACTACATATAAATACATTACCGTACATGACGAAAAAAACGTAGGATGTTCGAAAACAAGATGCTGAGTATATATTTGGTCCAGAAAAGGATGAGGCTAATGGAGAGTGGTTAAGGTTACATAATAATGAGTTACATGTCCTGTACTCATCACAAGACGTTGTTAGGACACTCAGTCTCATGGATTACGGTGGGCAGGACATGCAGCGTGAATGGAAAATTCTTGAACCTAGCTCAGTGTATTGGCTAACAAACCCAATGCGAAGAGTCCATTAGAAATACATAAACGCAGATGTTAGTATAGGATTATAATGTATCTGAAAGAGATAGAGTGTATTGAGATAGACTAGCTAGAGCTAGCTCAATATAAACACAGTAGGCGTAGTTCTGTAAGTGCGGCAATGAACTTTAGAGATACTAATACCATAGAGTGAGTAAATAAATTACTAGCAGAAGTACCCAACCGCACAATATGTTGCATGGCTACCCCCAGTAACAATTTCCTTTTCTTCAAACAACCAGAAAAAATCTCTTCTCTTTATTGCTTCGGACCTGGTTTTTAATTAACTTAAAAAAAATTGATCAAAATTGCTATATTCCGGCTTCAAGGTGCACGCGTTCTTGTCTCGCTTATAGGCATTAAAAACCTCCCTGAGTGAACTCTTAAGGTTATCGAGTGCCTGTCTACACCTATTGACATGGAAAATACTACCAGCATTCTCTAATAATAGGTCGATGTCCTTGATGGGGAGAAGGGGACGATTCAGCTCCTATTAAAACAAAAAGTAGGAGAGTAACTAGTTACTTAATGGAAGGCGGAATTAAAAGCAAGCTTAAGGAAATATAGCTCTTGATCCCATACGATATTCTACGCACGACTTCCGGAAACTTCGAAACCACACAACAAATAGCATCCTCGCAAGTTCTATAAAAATAAAACGAAGATATCCTGGGATAGTCACATAAAGGAACGCTAATGATAGACGAGAAATTAAAGACTAATTTTCCTTGGGCCATATTAATGGTAGCTCCTGTTTTATATAAAATTCATTCCCCATAGTAACATTATAGAAGAGGTAGGAAACACAATACAAAGTCACTTTCCAATAAAACTCCATAATAACTAGTTCTTATACGAATTAAAAACTACCGTCACCTACAACGAATAGTTTGGATACTACTTTTTCCCTTTAACATGGTCGTTGTTCTTTAGACCGTATACAAATCTAGAGTTCACAAAAGATTTACATAAACCAGTTTCTAACAATTCGAAACTAGGATTCGACCAAACTGTAAATTTTACAACAGGTGGTGGGATGACGTGTGGTTTCATAACTTCACGCATAGTGCGGACCCAATAAACACTATCCGTCACGCATTTACCAAGGGCCACTGCCGTTGATAGTGTCCTATCTGATGGCAATGGAAGCATATGGCCCTGTACAAATCCGGAAACCTTATCGACTTACTATTAAAGTTAAGAGACCATCTACGGACGTCGCATGACGTGCGTTTTACTAGCCTAGCTACTGTGGGAATTGTGACACACGCAACAGGAGAGGGGGGAGGGATTCTTAAGAGAAACATAAGCCGGATTGGCCTCAAGATATTATTTATTAGCCAATAGCGAACCTTGAATATTTGAAGCTTGGGAAAAGTGGAGGGCTTACACGAAAAGACAAAATGTTTCTGGGTAAGGGGAGACACATTTTAAAGAATAATCTTGAAAACTTAAACTTTAATACCTCTGCTGCTTTTCATACGGCTTGGATGAAGAGTCTGAATGACTAGTGAGGCAACTGAAAACGACCGACAAATTATCTACAAGGCCTCTGTTTTCCTTTATAGTAAATAATGACTCAAGGACACAATGTTTCACTGTGAGCCATGGGAGAAACGTATGAGCCAAAAATCCTGTTTTTTTCCTATTACATAACGAGAGAAATTCTGCATCTCCTACACGCTTGAGAGGTGACCTGGTGGTCTAGGGGTAAGGTGTCATATTTCTGTGCTGGGGGTCCAGAGTTCAATCCCCAATCCTGGCACAGATTTATCACCTCCAACAAGACGTGTATTAATCACAACTTGTGAATATGGGGAATTCCAGGCCTCCACCGTGGTCAGATTCCACGTTAAACTGTAGGTCCTCCATTTCATCTCACAATTACCCTACCATTACACATTAGCGTAAGTGCGTATAGCCCGAACGGGTAGTAAGATGTGGTGTTAATAATAATAATAATAATAATAATAATAATAATAATAATAATAATAATAATAATAATAATACAAGTTTGAGCTATAGCACTATATTAAATACCAAGAGGAAATTGAATAGAGTATAACTAGATTGCCCATCACAAATGGAAACTAACCTTAAACCCTCACATGCTTATTTAATTTGAGTCTTAGCAGGAGCAGACGATAGAGGTGGAACATGAAAATCAGGGATGGGTTTATTAAATTATGTACTCCAACTAGTATTGTTGAGTTGTATTTACTTTCATCACATACGGGAGGCTAGCTTAAATTAGGACTGAAATTAAAGTAATATAATCACTGGACTTACTAATGTGCTCCGAAAGTAAGGCCCACAACTGCACTACCGGGTTGTCTACAGAATGAGATGGCCCTTGCATTGAGCTCTGCTTAAATTTGACACTCTTTAATCCATAGATTTGTGTATTTGAAGTGATCAAGCTTGGTCCTGTGGCAGTAGCCATGAAATGCAGTTGATTAATGAGACCAACAGAAAATTACAATTATTACCATAAAACCTGACAAAATGCTCATACTGAAAGCGGAATGGCGCAGAAATTGCTGTCTTATTTATGTTGATAAACAAATGGAAGAGTACAAGACAAAAAAGGCAGAGACACCAGAGTGAATTGGCAGGATTTCGAAGAACAACCGATTAAAAACAAAATATTCCTTTCAGAAACGCGAAACCAACACAATCGTGCGAAAATCAAAGAATGCTTAATGTGTGAGCGATCTGATTATTAAAATTATATTAACAATTAATGTAATGTATTTTCGGAGGACCCGTTTTAATTGCACTAAAACAGAGACTGAATTTGAACTGTATAGAGTAAAAATGTCTGTTTTGGAGTCTACCTTTGAATAATATCTTGATCTGGAGATGTACAGGAAAATCTGTAAAAGATAGTCTTGACCTTGAGTGGGTTCTTCTGAATAATTAATTAACGAGAAGAGCTCTCCTAAACACTTTCATTTCATAAGTACACATTATATATATATAATTTTTTAAAAACAATAGTGTAGTAGTGCACTAACATCAGTTCACCTGGAGCTTATAATAAGTTCATCTTCAAGCGAAAGAGAGCGATAGAGATTCACCTAGATGTGTCTTTTGGAAACTATTTTTCAACACATTCTGTTCACAGGGAAGCAAAAGCCAGGTTCAAAAGGGCTGTTTGAGGAAGTTACAGGAATGTGGAGGAGGGCTGGGGTTGCGAATTACAACAAATCTGCAGCTACGTGGCTGAAAGAGGGGCAAAAGGGAGGTAAATAAACAGTAAACTGTACCTAACAACGTGTAGGATTTACATAGGAGACCAGAAAATAATGGAATATTCAACACTAGGTATAGTATTCCTAAAAAATATTAAATGCTAACTATGGATATTAATAATCAATGAAGCGGATAAATGCCCCTACAGGATCCTGAAATAGTCCAGGATAAATACCTGTGTGAAGACATAACAAATTAAGAAGTTGGCAGAACACAATTTAACTGTAAATATAGCTTTGATTGTTGACAGTATTGTATACGAACAGTAAAGAATTATAAACAAAGGTAAATGTATATTGATAGTTAACAAAATGATAATTGGTCTAACCAGACTCCACATCTTTTAAATGTTGTATCATGTATGGAACAATAACATATGTTCAGAGATATCCTATAAGATACTACATGATAAAACTAGTGTTCGTCATATTCTTCACAAGTTTATTTGTGGTATAGTAATAATAAAATATTGAATTAAATATCAATTCAAGCTTTCTTATCTTAGCACTGTTCGAAAGGCAACTTCAAAAAGCCACAAAATCATTAAAAGCATAATTCCCCTGATTATAATATTTAAGCACTATGATTAAACCTATCTTCCAACGTATTCTTAACAAAAAATACCACTTTCCAACACGACTTTAAAGTATTGAAATAAATAATTATTTTATTACTAATGCTCACAACAAATATTTGTAACAGACTAATTACTATTAAGAAATTCAAATATTTATTTAACTAAAAGCAATTATGTTTATATTTATAACAATTTAATTTAAATGGGTTCTAGTGTGTTCATAAATATATTTGTTCCTCATGCTTGGGAACATTATCTCAATGTATATGAACCTCGTTAATATTATCACGGACTCACAACTATATAAGATTTTAAATGTTTACATTCTTTTGGATAATGTGATATATTAAAAATTAAAGTTCAAACAAAGACTTAAGATAATAAACTTAGATTGACATCACAAATATTAAACTTTAGACCAGAAGGGAATTGTGATACATATAATTTTAAATTAAATAACGAAAAGTAATTTTGAGTTTACAGTAATACGCTAGCACCTTCTCTCAGTTGATTCATACCAAGAGTGAACTTAGAGGCCACTTTAGGCTCATATACAGCTAGCTCCTGAAAGAGGAATGGTAAGGAACTAGGGAAATGGAATAATGAAGATTGGCATGGGAGGAGAAAGATCTGCCGAACGATCTGCGTCGAGCATATATCACCCTGGATATGACGTCGTAGGGCTTCACGTCGATGAAAGTGAAAAGAACATTCCATGATGTTCTAGCTCATGCCAGTAAAAATAATTCACCTAAAAATCTATATCAGTAAAATATTAGTTAAAATAATCACTTAAAACTTGAAACAAAGTTACATTTTTTCTTTGTAAATTTTATATAAATAGATATAATCTTCGTTTTATTAACAAAAAAATTATAGAACAATTTTAATCAAAATTAAATCATTAGATAATAAAAAACATACCCTTGAAACATTTCAAGAGAATAAAATATATATTATATATATTTAAGTTCAACAATGTATAAAATCATGGCACTGAAAGCTTAACATGATTTATTCTTAACCACATTAGACTTTGTGTAAGTAAACTTTTTACAGTTCAAACTTGTAATTTATAGCACTATGTCCTGTTTTCCCTCTTGATTGGAAATTTCAATATCCAGGTGTTAAAAACCATTTTTAAAGTGACGCCAAAAATTAAAACAAAACCTAATCACCTCATTTAATTCTTCTAAAACCTCCTTCCGCAGAGAATAATAAGAAAAAAACTTTCCAAATATACAACAAAGAGGTGATAAAATTGAGAATATAGAAATATTGCTGGAATAGTAAAATATAGATGAGAAATTGATTAAAAAGAAATGATAAAGAAAAATACTTTGATGAATCAACGAATGTTTGGAGTAAAAAAGGATCTGGGTGAAATTGTCTTGATTTAAAATTCCTTTAAAAAACCCCGCCGCATCTATATACAAGTAGCTCATTAAAAATCTGTCTAGCTAGGCTTCTATCAGCGTGCATTTTAGTTACAAAATTATGTAACCATTACGGAATTGTCAAACTAATGTCCAAGATCAGCGCAATTACTTGTAATTATTCTCCGTGGACTTGAAACCGTAGAGCAGACCGTAGAGGTAGCTATTAAACAAGTGCTCCTTGGAATTCAGATGAAAGCTATGGTGAGAAGAAACAGGTAGAGGTTTTTAAATTGTCACACGCGATGCTGTTTGATATTGCTTCCATGCTTTGATTATTCACAAAGGGTTATTATGTCTCCTGTCATATTCAAATAAAAATTCCTACTCAATAAAATTTTCCGAGCGCCAAAGGACGTATAATCCAAATGAACTACAAATAAGTTATGTTGTTTTAGTTACTGAATAAAATAAAACATAGACAAATATTAAGTAATTTATATAAAAATACTCAAACTCTTACCGTTTAAAAAACGTTCCTTATAGCTCTGAATGACACTACCCTTGGTCCTTTTCAACAATCGGGAAAGTAGGATCCAGTCCTTAATTAATGCGGGAAATATTATCAGCAACAAGATTATACTTGCCATAAATGTGTTGGGTAGAACATTTGAACTACGAGAGAGGAAAAAACCCATGCACCTATCTTTCCAAGTTGTTTTAGATGGTTACACATCCAGGAAAAACACTCAAACTCTCTTTGATACAAATAGCTTGTAAATTTTTCCACCCAAAATAAAAACGACACTCCTCTTAAGCGCTGTATTTCATTTCCTCCTTCATCGGGGCTTTGTACCCTATGTATGACGTTGAAAGAATACGGCACCTAGTGCAATGGAAGAGGCATCTACCTTAAGCTGAAAGGTTAGTGACAAATCAGACATCCTGAACACTTAAGGGGATATTAAAGCATATTTATATAATCTATAAGACTTTATCTGTTCCTTTCTACCGTGAAATTTCGTACCCTTCATTTTCAGAGGGGTAACCAACTCAGAGAACATGGGGACAAACTTCGCGTAGTACGTGCAAATTTCTATAAAAATTGCACAATCTTCAAATTTCTCAACTCAGGGTAATCAACTATCGGCTTTACCCCCGTTTAATATATTTAAGGAGGTTGCCATTATAAAGGACGTTATTAAGGTTAGAGTTGGTAGCTTAAGTTTCCATGACCATATCTGGCAGGTGTATTGTTTTCAAAAATGATGTTATAGTGAAACGATGTTACAAAAAGAAGAACAACAAGCGCAATCAAATGGGAGAACACTCACCCTCTGATTTGTTGAACATAAACACTGGAGCACATATGCCACGACCTCATCTCCCTAGAGCTCAATCCCACTGACAAAATGGCGATACGATCCAACGGTCCGCTCGTGAAGGAAACCCCGCCTAGAGACAAAAGAGTGACGGCAACACTACCAGTTTAGTTTCCGTTCCCGCCACCTGGATGATTCCAGGAGTTTCCACGAGTTCCTAGAGTCACCGTAATCCTTCCTAAGCGCTGCTTGTCTCCCCTCTTCCATTCCATGTATTCCCTCCCCTTTTCCCTCTCTCTGTGGGCATGTCATGTATTTGTATCGGCTATATATTGCGATGTTTCTTTTACATGGTTACTCATTGTATCACTGGCTTAATAAGTGAAAGCGGCAATTAAGCTTGGACTTAATTATATTATTCAAAATTCTCTTTTGGTTATATTATGGGGAACCTTTCAAAATTATTAATTTCGGACTGATTAATTTAAATTTCTATTTCAGGATTTTGTTGTTGTATCAGTGTGGTTGATTTGCAACAACGTATCCCTTTGTATTTTTCCTGCTCGGCGGCTTGTGTCTATTTGCGCTCTTGCTGACTGTCTGATTAGCAATTGATGTTTATTGGAAATATTTTGAGTGTGTTTTACTTATACAGTTTAAATTAACATATTGTTATGTGGGGGACCGATCACTTTAACTTTCATATATGTGCTTTATCCTTAACTCTTTCGAACTTATACTATGTTGTGGTGGTAAAACCAAATAGGTTTTGTGCGAGTAAATAATTCCTTGATAGTCTAAATTTACATTTAATCATGTGGGAATCAAGGACTGTAACTATAAGCGATATGCTTATTAAAATTATTGCTTTGTAGAATAATGTTTGATTGGACGAGAAGCGAGCTCTTAAACTTTAGCGTAGCGCTTTGTTTCTTCGAGAGCATTGAATTACATTAGATTGCTATGGGAAAGCGGAATAATTTGGTTCCATAGATTTATTGCTTATCTCTTAATGTCTTTAAACACCTGTTTGGGCTGATCACATATATCTTTAGTACTCCTCTAATTAAACTCTGCTGTATTTGGGCATTGTTTGGATTGTGAGATACTTCCAAGAATAGCATTTATTATGTACCTAAACTTAAGTTACGTTAGAGTACGTATTATTAGCGCATGTGTGTAAGGCGCTTAGTAAATGATGCTGATATTGCGTCCGTTGGGGACTTTAACTGTACAGTTCAAAATACCTTAGCCGATAGGTGGCAGGTTTAGTATATTTGGAAGTTGTTACTTTATCTCAAAATACATTATGATAGTTCAAATTATTGTCACCAGGTGACTATATATAATAAATAGAGTTTAATTCTCATTTTTACCATTTGAGTATCTTTGATGGTAGTTATAGTTGTCTCTCACTTTAAACTTAACTTGGTGAGCATACTAATTAAATAATATGTTTGTATTGAATTCTAGTCATATTTATTATATGTTATATTTAACTATAAATCTTCAACTTGGCTTGTCTTGGGTGGTACCTCGGCATTTGTAATACTATTTGTATATCTTATATTTCCAATATGTCAAATAAAATAAATACTGTTATTCTCTGGTAACTCCTAGGCTATTATTTATCACGCTTCCTGGCAACGTAAGGTAGTAACAATAGAGAGGGATGTCACACTTCTCCCATTATGTTGTAGTGACGTCAGAAAACCTATTGAAATTGGGGCGAATACCCACCTATTAATTTTCAACAAATAAATGCCTTTGCTACAACCTGACCTAGCTAAATGTAATCTTAATATGAAGTATAAATCTAAGGAAACTTTACCTTTAAGCATGTCCACATTAGCCCTAGTCATGGTAAGAACGTTTATACTTGGTATGATGTCATAGGGAAACTCTTTGATACTGCAAAAATTCTGTGCTTCTAAGCAAACATATCGGTCTTGATCAAGAGAAAATCTTGTTGATTGACAACAAGAGATCGATAATTAGCTATAGCGAACACTTAAGAACTTACACACTCAATCACACAATCATTCTTATTATGAAGCCGTAACAAGAACTCACCACTTATGAAATAGGCATTAGCACTTGTGTTTTATTGTCCAAAGAACAGATTATAACTTACACTCAAAACAAACATTATATCAATAACGCGAGGATGAGCCTCGCGTCTCACATCACAATCATGATTGACAGTGCAATATCAATTTCCCGACTGACATTTACTTTTAAAATGTTCTATCACTTGGTATTCAAAGCAATGGACGATAGACACGTATCTATTTCTTCTCCCAGAGATATTTGGCACACTGGATCTAATATCCCTTTCTCTAATAAAGTCCTAGATATGGAAGAAGAAAATCCTCTTGGATTAAACCCACATATCTGCGTACCGAGACGGGCGCACTCTCTACCAAATACTCGCTTTCAGGAAGCAAGGCTCCTATAATTAAGAAATCCAAATAATGTAGTTCGGAGATATATATATATTTTTGATAAATCAGAATGTCGTAAGGACGAGGAAGACACATTTTACAGGATAGTCTCTACTACCTGCCGTTCATTAAGATTGAGATATAAAATCTCAGCTGCTTCAGAAACTGACAAAATGAAATTATGTAAAACCTCATCAGGGAATTAAAAGCACTCTACAAAAACCATGAGAAAATTCTCTTTAGCTCTAAAGAACAATAAACAATACAAAATCTTGCATTTAATGCAAGCGCAAGACAAACCCGGATTCAACCCTTCAGAAAAAATTGGGAAAACTACCTCGAAGTTCTCTCCAAACATAATGCAAGAAACTCTTATTCGGAACTTTGGCCCAATTTTGAGGCTTTGTTGATTTCTAGCAAAAAGGAAAACGCAGATGATATATTTTTACCATCACGTGCAGGTAGTCGTCTAAATCTCAGATAAAACATTAACAATTTTTTTTTTTGCTCAACAGCTAACAGGGGGGGTTTACCCACACCACATTAGCCTGACTGTGAGTGTCTGCCCTTGCTACATTAGCTTGACTGTGAGTGTCTGCCCTTGCTACATTAGCCTGACTGTGAGAGTCTGCCCTTGTTACATTAGCCTGACTGTGAGTGTCTGCCCTTGCTACATTAGCTTGACTGTGAGTGTCTGCCCTTGCTACATTAGCCTTACTTGGAGAGTCTGCCCTTGCTACATTAGCCTTACTTGGAGAGTCTGCCCTTGCTACATTAGCCTGTCTGGGAAGGTCCGGTATTAGTTCAGTGACGTCAGTCGTGAACGTATACTATGACAGATGTTTGTTAATTAGGGCTCGCAGCTCCCTCATCGGCGCAACGGGGGAAACAGCGTAACACTGTGATCAACTTATCCCGTGCGTATAGCCTGATTGGGTATTAGGACGCGATGCCAAAAACCAAACTTATCAACTTGGGGCATAGTATCAGCTTGAGTTAGAGTGACCCCATCTGACTCTGAAGAAGTGTCCATAATCAGTGGCATACAGTGGAATATGAAAATACACGATAAACACAATTTAGTAGAGGCAAATGTTATCTCAAACAAACACACACAACAAGAAAAGAGACACAGTTTGTAACCTCTACTATCCGGTCTAATAGAAAATTAAGGTTAAATAAATACAAACAATGAGATTACAATCATTGTATGAAGCAAAAAGGAACTAGCAAAATGTATAAAATCTATTTATGTTGTAAAAAAAAACCCAATAAAAATACATAAGGTCTTCGACATCAGTTCTATGTTCTATGTGTATCCTACTTCATGCTATACATACAAAAAGTGAGAGGGAAACTGCTTTCTCACAAGAGATTGGATATTTATGAACCATATCATGAGTCCAGAGAAATGGTGACAAAATTAGTTACCTTTTCCCTAAGGGGCAGGCATATTTACATTTGACTTTGGCATATAAAAATATAAGGATTTAAAGAGTTTACAAAATGAGTCATTTTTCCTCAAGGGAGCATGAATATGTACATTTCAATGAGTTTAGATTAATTGTTACAAACCGTGTAGTTTTTTTCTACCTAAGTAACTGCTACATTTACACTAACCATTATTTGACAAAATATAAAGACTTAAAGAATACAGGGTCATGATTACGAAACTTAGTCGCTTAATCCAAGCGCCCGAAATATTTAAATTTATTCTTTACATAAAAAAATAAAGGGACTTAAAGAGTATAAATACATTGTTTCAAAACTTAGTCACTTAATCCAAGTGTATAAGACTTTTGATATTACAATTTTAAGAGGGCGAAAAATAATTCTGAATAAGAATAACAAAGCCAAATCTACACACAAAGCTATAAATTTGAATATATTACCATTGCCATTGTGTCTATCTGGTTACTGTCTCATAGGCGAACTGTCTTAATCGTAATGTAGGCGGAAAATTGTTCTCTGTTGGGTTGGACCTCAACTCACTATATAAAAAAAACGTGGCTGGAACTAGACATACCGGTATTCAGGAATAACAGTAGGGAGTTGAGGGTGAAGCATTGAACACTAAGCTAGAATTTGTTCCGGAATGAACCAGGGGGATGACTTCCAAGTAGCAGCATTCGTGCAGTGACTAAAATTTTTGAAGGCTGCGTAGAACAGGCACAGACAGGAATCATTCCATTACATCTCCGTGGTTGGCGCATGCTCTATAGACAGCTCAGTCACGTGTTACTCGACACCATCTTGGTAAATTAACTAGTTTCATTGGCGTCATCCTGTAAAATGGGTCTAACCTAATGATTATTTTATTAAAGTCGACCGTGAGTTCAATCCATCCTTAATGAGAATAGGCAAGACGTTGTTATATGGAAAATATAATCATATGAAGTGTCAATGTTTATTCTATGGGGCTAATATTTTAAGATTGTAAAGGTGTTTCGAGTAAAGGTGTATTACTGTTTGTTGAGATCGTGTCTTATTGTAGTTTGGCAATCCCAATTGATTAGTATAAGCTATAAATTAATACCTACCTACTTACCTACCCACCTGTCTACCTGCCTGCCAGCCTACCTACCTACCTACCTACTTATCTACATAAAAATAATACATTAACTTTATACTTTTATGAGGTCAGTATATTTTTAACTGTTTGCTTGTTTTTGCCATTTTATCATTTATTTCGTCTGAATCAAGGTTCACTAGCGTGTCTTTTTCGGTTGCCATTATCATCAAATATTTCAAATTTTCGTTAGACACTGTGTTCCTCAAGAAACGTTTCATACATTTCAACGTAGAAAAGCTTCTCTCGAAAGAAACTTGCGTAAAAGAAAGTGTTAACACGTATTTATAAGCTAGACCAATTGTAGTATAAGCGTTAGTAAGTAAATCATATCTATGTAGAATAAGGTAACAAAAGATACTTCAGTTTTTTACATGCTGAGCATGACTTGTTTGAGATTTCTATATCAATATAATTTGTTATCTTGATTTTGTTCGGTTTTATCTATTTACTTTTCAAGCCAAATGGTATATTCCTCTAGTACTGGCTTTTTAAAATTATTTGATTGTAAAGTAAGACTTGCAAGTTCAATTCGTAATTTTTCAGCAGAATCAAAATCATTAAATTTAATCAATTGTTCGCTTAACTTAACCAGCGCCGATAGCGGAAGGTGTTCCTTTTATAATTCTAAAATGCTTTATGGATCCAGGAAAGGAAAAAATCAGCATATAGTGTACTACTTTCTTGAAAACGACAATTTATGATTTCATTAACTAAATCAAGAAAGACATTGTGAACCAGTGTCCTACAGGTTGTAAGAACATCAAAAATTATTTCATCACTGACGGATTCATTTGTTATAACGTTATTCTTCCTTAGTATATTTGCGGGAATAGCACATTGCACTTAAAGATTGTGATCTTCTATTTCTTACAACTGCGTGTTAACATAAAAAGCAAAATTGTCAGTAATTTTCTGGATGCTATCAACATATTTTGCAAACTCTTTAATTTCTTGCATTGTTACGGAAACCCTATTATGAACTTTAAGAATATCCATTTATTTTGTTTGAAGATATTTAGATAGTTGAATTTTTATGTCAAATATTCGAAGCAAATTGTGTGCAGGTAGAATTGTCTAATATTTGAGCAGTGATTCTTTCTACCTTTTTTGAGTTTATGTTACTAAAACAATGAATATCATTGTATCAATACTGTGTATTAATTTATGTATGTAAAAGCTAGTGACACTTTATGTATATGTAAAAGTTGGTAACTCGTATGTTCGAAAATAGAATATTTCTTAATTGTTGGTATAACATTTTTTATTGAAATTAATATAAATTTTCTTATATGCCTGTAAAATACCACCTATTTTTCAACATATTCTGTTAGGATTCTTAGTTGCATGTACAATGAAATTAGAAAATATCTTATTAAAAATACAACAGCGACGTGTCCGTAACGCACTAGAAAATCTTAATAATATAAAAGAACACTAAATATTCTATAAAACAAAATAACAAAGTAACAGTGATGAGTCAAAAGTCAAAGGAATTGTCAACTAACTGACTATGTATTAAACACACCTTTAAGTTTTTTTTTATAAATAATTATAGAAACAAAAGTAGTACCTGCTAGGCTCCATACAGAATTTTAGACAGCATTCAATGGCATTTAAAATTCGATCAATTAAATGAAATTCGATAAAATTCCGATCTGCATATGAGGTTCACGGGCCCATTTCAGCACCGCCCCTTTGGCATTTGTTCGAGTTGCCAGATGGCCGGTCTGCCCTTGCCGGCATGTGATTTCTCGTGATTTCAATATTTCATCTTTTGTTTTTGATGTCTTTCAGGCGACAGTTACAGTTAATTTTATTTTTGTTTCAAAGACTAGAAGATTACGGTTTAATTTGAATTTTAAGTCCCTTTATAGAATTTCGGCACATGCGTCTGTCTAAACATAAAAAGAAATAGAGATTGCGCTACTACAAAGTCACGCATATTTTGTCATGCTAGATATCGTACTGGTGTTGTTTTGCTAATCGTCACCAGGGTAGGTTGTCATACATATGCTAATAGTTTAATTACACAGGTAAATGTGTTTAGCGACAAGCTTGTCAGGACGAAGACCCTTTCTGCAGGATAATAATCATGAACATTATCCGTGTGAACAAAATGACGTCAGTTGATAGTTTTAGGCTACTCTTTCTTTCTAGCAACCTAACAGATTCATCATTTCTTTCATACAGAGAATCGTTTAGTATATTTACGAGTACAAAGCTAGCACTAACTCCCTTAAGTTGAATAGCACTTTTGTTGAATGTAGTGTGTAGGGAATGATCGATACTGTCGACTCAGTCCGTTGCGTGGCTTGCCACGTATTGTGTTCCTTCGTTGGGGGGAAGGGGAACCGAGGAAAGCATTAACGCATTAAACCCGAATTTCCTTCCCATCCCCCACCCAAAGCTGCTGAAACCATCTCTAACAACGCCCTAGCGTAACAATCCCGGCATTCATTCATTACAACACTTCCCATTGAAAACAAAATGCCATCGTTTTAGTTTGTGCGGTGATGTTGAAAGGGCTTAAATGCCATTACTGGGGCACTCGAAGATTGGAATCCTTTACATGATACTAAGTATACAAGTAGATTAATTAGTTCAAAATCTTTAAGAAAGGCCTAAACATTATACATGATTTAAAAAGAGCAAGATACAATGTAACTATTCGAATGGTTTAAATTTAGGATTTTTTTAAAAAAATATGTCAGTTTATTACAAAATACGGAATAACTAGCTTACTTTAAGGATGATGTATCGCATGTTTAGGAATCCTTATTAGTTAATACCTATTCATTTCCGATCACCGTAAAAAATCATGTTTTCTAAATATTCTAAAAAATATTTAATTTGAGATATTTAACCATCTGAAAGATAGTTTATATAATTTCAAGTATTATATTTACAACAAAGTGATGGTGTGTCTATTGAGAAGCAGGTATTCTACTTTAACATTAAAATTATTGTAATGTTGAATCTACTTTATTATATAAATTGTAGCTTAAAATATTCCAATTTTACAAATGTTCAATTCACTTCCAAAGCAATAGTTTGATGTAGTACAGGCTTTGTAGTCTTGTGCCTACTCTTTAAGAATAAATTAATTTTATTAGCTATGAGGGTGCGTCCAAAAATAGTAACCACAATTTAAGGGCTAAAAAAAAAAACTAAAGTGAGAAATTGTTAAATACCAAGTTATCTGAATATTCTAAGTGTAAGGTTTACGCTATCTATCCACTAAGAAAAAAAAAATTAAATTCTTACTTAGCAACGAGTGTTGCGATCCATAAAACGATAAAATATACATTTTGTTTATTCCCAATTGATATTTAATATTTATTTCCATTTATTAGATAAGCTTTGTGTATCAGATGTTATTGTTATCATTCCCTAAGGGTGGTTTTATGGGGACTGTTTGACTGTTTGAGATCCTTTTTATTTTAGCACCATAGGCTGTGCATTGAACATATTTGGTATTATTTATTCCTTCAGGCTTCAACTTGTATTTTGTATTTTGATGCAGAATATCTGAAGGTGTGGATACATTATAATAATTATATTATTGTAAAACCTTAGTATTATTTTTTATTTATAGCCATGCTAACATTTTGAAACTAAACTATATTGAAAATTAAAATATTATTTAATAATAAACATCTCTATTTTATTTTTGAATAGACGTGTTCTTAATTCTAAGTAGAGGCGTATTTAAAATTTAAAATTTTCGTTGTGATTGTTGCCATAGGTGTCTTCTAATCTAAATGAATAATATTACTATATATTTTTTTATCTCAATCATATTTACTTATTAACCATTCTTGTTAAGAGTTGATGAGGTTGTCTCTGGCACTTTTGAATAAAGAATAACCCGTCTCGGTGGCGTAGTTGGCTAACGCGCTTGTCGTGTTGAGCTCAACTGCTGAGGACGGGGAGATCGAGGTTCGAATATCGGTCGTGTGAACTGGGGGCGGTTTTTCCTAAATGGTTTTCCACTCTCCCTCCAAGCAAAAGCAGGTTCACTTCCTCTAATTTAACCTTCCCAATTCCTAATCCATTAGAGTAATTAGTACTTAAGGCGTATAACCCGAACGGGTAGTAAGACGCGGTGCTAAATAATAATAATAATAATAATAATAATAAATATTAGTTAGACGTTTGACTGAAGGCAGAAATGACCTCTATTCTACAATAACAGGGGTAGCCTTTTACAGGCGCGATTAAATATGAATTTTTACTCTACTCTATGATAACACGTAATTTCTAATATTTGAAAAACTAGCTTGTTCTGTCTAAATAATATTATAATATAATTGTGGTATTTCATAGCTTATTTTTCTAAAAATTCATTAAGTTTTTAAAAATAATATGATGGTTTTGTACTCCATAATTCAAGTGTGTATATATATATATACTATTTCATAAAGCTACCAAAATTTCTCCCATTAAATGTTTTCTTGTATAATATAATACCTCAGAAACATTAATAGTGCTTGAAATCAAGAATAATATTGTGAATATTACTAATGAAGGTTTTAAACAATCTTATATTATACTCACATCCAGTTTTATAAATATATATTTTAAAGTTGTTTTAGTAGTTTTATTATTATTAATAATAAACAGCCTATTCAGTTTGACCTGTATTAATTTAGTTTATTAGTGATCACAAATAGAATATTATTAAATGCTAGATTAACATTTTTAGTATATTGATTTATTTTGATACAAGAAACAATAAATTATTATTTATTTTAATTTACGAGCAGAAAGTAATTATTTATTTTAAATCCCATCGTTTTTAACTATTTAGAACCTTTTAACCCTTCTTTCTATCAAATTCATATAAAAATATATATATATATTTATTAATTTATATAATTTTTTCCTTGTTCTTGTTTGGACTTCAAATACTAGTTATTTGATGAAACGAATCACTAGTTGTAGCTGCGTCTGCGCATTACGTGCCCACTTCTCAGAGGCTGGCTCTTGATTTCCATAACGTTATATTGATTTCAAAGTTTGACATAAAAAGCTAGGAGATATTTATGATTTATAATTACTATTCAAATACTTCCAAAAGTTTATAGATCCTCGTAAATCTTAGCCCTTAAGGTATTAATAATGCTTTGTTGTTTTTAAATGTACATATTTTTAGTGTGTACTGGTAAAGTTTAAATATAGTTTCTATAATGTAACTAAACAAGGAGTGTAATGCCTAAGTGGTTGGTTCACGGGATGGCTAAGTTGAAAACGGTAAATAGTGGATAAAAATACTTTATACTCGGACTAGTAGCTAGGTGTGTATATGATATACATTACATGTATGCCTAAGGACCAAGGGGATCCTGATGTATAAACATAATTTAGACGACTACTACTAATATAGTAGTAACAATCTGAAAACTTTAGTAAAATGTAAGGAGCCTGAGGATACATTGGACCATTTTTAATTAATAATTATTTATCAGCTTTATTAGTTGAGTTAGGCACCATTTGTTAGCTTGGAAATTATCATATTTATTTGAGCTCGAGAAAATTACCTCACATTTCCTAGAACTCGTTTGTGACAAAGAAAGCTCAGAGGTACATATTGTCCAAGCTATCTCCATATGTGAGGTGACTTTGGATATGGCATGGAGATAGTTTGGACACATGGGATAAATTATGATGAAAAATTATCCAAACAGTATACAAATCTGCGAATTCCAAGTGTAGCCACGCACGTAATTGCAGGCAGACAGCTTGGTCATTCATTCATCAGTTGGATGAGTTGTCTCCCCCCTTCCCTGGGTGCACACAAAGGGGAGTTAAGACAGAACCTATACATCGCTTTACTCGGAGGACTTTGACCTAGGTTATCTTATTGGGATTCCAAACTTGATCATAGGAATCATCCTAAACATGTCTTTTACTTATGTAGCCCCGTTTGGACTCTCAGATGAGATCAGGTAATTAGCCTCAGTAATCATCATAAAACGGCTTTCAACCTAGATTGCACAGTGAGGACATCAAGGAGGTGGCTTGACCAGCTTTCCCAGAAGGTCATACCTAAAAAAGCTTAGTGTTTGGAGAGTATGACGGGAGGAGGGGAGGGGTAGCTTCCTTCCATTCATGACTACACAGATGACCTCAACAGATAGTTAACCACCAATCGGGTAAATCCTCTAGACGTTACCCGGGGCACACCACAAGGAGGCATTCTATCAGGTCCACCGGATGAAGAACACCACACAGGCAGAAAGCCTCCGGTTCCGTCAGAGTTAGGGCAATCACCACGAGAGCAATAATTAATCTAAAATCCATGGTATTCTGAAAATTGAAAAATCACACTTATAATATGACATCTAGATGCGATTACATCCTCTCTAAAACAAATATGATAGCTTTGGTTATTTGATTCTTAAAATCCATGAGATTCCAACCCCGACAAAGCGCTAATCCCTGGAAACTGATATAGTTTCGTGAACTCGCCATATATTTGGTAAACAAAAGCCAATCCCCAGCGTTGAAAACATTTGATTTCATACTTGAACGGTGTTTAGATTACTGCTACAACTTTACCACTGTAGTGCAGAAATATTTTTTATGAGGAAATTTGAATACGACCAAATCTGCCTCCTTCACTTCTTCAACATCATCTTCATTGCCACTCTCTTTGTAAGACTGCGACGAACAAAAGGGGGAATCTCCTGACTCTTCCCACAATTCGACAATGTCATCTTATTTGGAAGATGAAAACGTAATAAGAAATTTCCTCTTGGTTAAAGGAAAACCTTATTTACTCTCCAGCACCGCTTTCTCAGGAGTCTGTCGGTAGCTATCACGCACTGACACTTTTCCGAAAGTGGGCGTAGTCTATCCTAATAGATCCCCTGAGAATGGGCCTAACATATTCTGACGAAACAACACCTATATCTGCAGAGCATGTTCCAGCAATCTTCACTGAGCTTGAACCAAGTGTTAACAGACTTTTATCAACTGCTTTGGTACTGTGTCTAGTGGTATCTTTGCTACCCCATTTTCTGTTGTCATGCTGTATTACAGCCCTCTTGCACTCTTTAAGCTATTCACTCTCTTCCCCTCGCTGTACTCCCCTTGAGCCCGTACTGGGGCAAATAGACTCATTACCAGTCTAAAAGGTTCTACTTTCTCCGTCAACAAACCTCCACCCTTGCTATTAGCTACGACGCACTGCTAGAGATCAGACTCTCAGAAGTGAATAAAAGAGAGCAGCAAGCTGTCTGTCTCATCAAACGTTGCCCGACCATCAGCTGGACAACACATCTCGGGTAATTAAATGAGTGGTTTTTTACACTTATGTTTTATCTCCTAAACCTCTGCCCAACAGCTCACCGAGGTATCTAACGCTAAGTTTTCCTAATCTCCTGACCACCAGCTCAACCACTATTCAATGCCAAGCTGTCAAATATTCCTAACCACTAGCTCTCCATAATATACAACGCCAAGCTATCCTAACCATCAGTTTACCGCGGTATCCAAGACTGAGGTGTCTTAACTAACTACCCACTAGCTCACAATGGCATCCAATGCCAAGCTGTCCTAACCTCTTGCCTACCAGTTCACCATAGTATCCAACACTGAGCTGTACTCGCTCCATACCCCCAATTCATCGTGTTCTTTTATTCTGAGCTATTCTGAGTCTCCTCCCGATCTTTCTGTCACGGCCTTACTAATGATCTATAACCAACGTTCTGGTCATAAGAAGCAAGACCACCTCTATCAAAAGCAGATGAACACCCCCTCAACCTCAAAGTCAAACCATTCCCTTTTAAAACCTGGGGCCCTCCACCAGTTCAGAAACTTTCCTACGAGTTCTACCCTCACACCAAAAATACCTTCCCAAGCCATACCACTCATATCCCAGGCCTTAAGGAACTCCATTTATATCTTCTCACAAGGACCACCCCTATATTTCACTCCGACCAAAACCACCAGGCCACCGTAACATTACCTCTTTTCTCTCCACGTGTCACCCACAACTCGTTAGTACCTCAACACCTTCCACCTCTCAAAACAAATACCATCTTTCTCTTCTCTCAAACCCACTTCCAGCTTTAACTCATCAACACATCAGCCCTTCCCCCACGGTCCTTATCTGTTATCCACTATCTCTCTTTCCTACATCACGAAGAACGACCCACGACTCCAGAAGAGACCACATGTCAACATTGTGCCTCCTAGATAAGCCATGGAAGTCACCAGGAAGCTGAACAAGTTGTTTTAGACCTACGGCCCAGATAAACGTAAGTAAACCTTACTTTCCTTAACTTACAAGAAAAGGGCTAAGACAGCTTCATTACCCACCAGTAGAGGATGATCTTAACATACAAAAAATCCCTATAAGAGAATACATCCCTCTAAAAGGTTACAATGTCCGCAGCCCTCAAACAAGATTTTACACTATGTAGGGTTGATCCATGGGCCCAGACATAGCTGCGCAATTTTGGGAGTGCATGATAATTAAAGTTACCTTGGGTTATAGTTCAACCAAGAGATGACATCCACAATGAATATTTTTTTTCAATGAACCAGATTCACAAGGATCCAATGGCTTCAGCTTGTTAGATATGTGTGGGGAAAGTGTGAGCACCTCAATCCAATTTCCTTTTCAAAATTCCTTACCCTTAACATTCAAGTGTAACTCATGGTTGTCCATTATTAGGAGCATGCGGCTCTCCTTAGTGCACCACACATGGTCTTTAAATAACTCAAGGATTTTTTTCGTAAAGTTCTCTAACGTAGTCCAAAACAATTTATATACTAGACCCAGACATTATGTGGATTTCATAGAAGCACATTCTAGGAAAAAATCACACTAATGACTATGCGTTCCAATGGGCGTAGAATATCCTAACCTGCACGACAGGCTCCCTACGCTCCAGAGACGCGAGATTTTCCATCTTTTCACGCTCCTTCAGACCAAGAATGTTTTTTCAGTTTGAGGAATAATGATCCCACCAGTTTCATATATATTGCATATTTGATTAGTCTGGAAGCTCTGCCTCTTCGGTATAATTTGAAATTTATTGAAGAATACGCCCACCGTGTGTCTGTTGAAAGCACTCATCTTCGCCAAACTCGTCGCCTCCTGAGTGAGTATGGAAATACAAGGTTGGATTTCTAATATAAGATGAGCGCTAGTATTTTTCAGCTTATTCTTTGTCGTTCCAAGTATTTGGCACTAAAGCACTAGTAAACCGTTCTTTTGGTCTATTGGAACTCCAATTTTCTGTCTGTTATGGGAGTTACCCCATTAATCATACACATATATAAATAAATATATACATACATGCATACATACACATATATAATATATACATACATACATGCATACATGCATACATACATACACATACATGCATACATACATACATACATATATACATACATACGTATACACACATCCATATATGTATAAATACAAACATATATATTACATATATACAAACATAATCTAGCCATTCCCTTATTCAAGAAATTGCGCAGATAGTGCAAAAAACAACTCCGTACCTAATACATTATCACTAACTTTTACACATTTCTCTTTCCTTGCATACTCCCTTCGCTTCAACATTATCCATAAATCGATTCATACATGTTTTTTAATTCTTAAAACTCTTAATAATTCTTTTTTTCACACGTCTACAACATTTAACCACGTCTTATAAGGCCTGTCCCTTCCCTTTAATACACACACTCTTCCATAATATATCTGCTTCGTCCCTCGATCCACACTCCCCTGTCAATATGTCCAAACCAACGCAAGACACTTATTTCACATTTACCTGTTGGATTCACTTTCACGCCACACTCCTTCAGAACCCATTCATTACTGACTCAGTCTATATGAGTTTTTCCACCAACATTTCTTAGATATCTCATTCCAATCGCATTCACTTTGCTCTTGTGTTTCTCCTGACAAACCCCCACTTCACTCAAATACATAAAACAATGTTGGGGTCGATACACTTTTATAAAGTGCCATTTTGGCATCTTTCGATACTACTCCATTCTCAGCAATAGTCCGCATACATCCAACGACTCTTCGAGATTCATTTACCCGTCTGTATATTTCACTATCCATCCTTCAAATTTTATAAAATATTCTACCAAAATAGACAAAACCCTTCACTCTTTCTGATGGTTTTCTATTTATAATAAGCTGACAATAATATCCTTATCCGTCTTTATCATAATCTATTACCTTAATTTTGTAGACATTAAACGAGTATCCATTCTGCCTGTCACCACATACAAACGATTTAATGAATTCTTCAATTCACTTTCATTCTCAGCCATTAATACGGCATCTTCTGCAAATAAAAGCACTCTCACATTTACATTGCCCATTTATACACTACCCACGTTCTCACAAGCATCCCTCATACACTTATCCATGAATACATTTAACAACCCTGGAGGCATAACACAACCTTGTCCAACATCCTGTTCAATGTCAAACCATTCGTTTAAAGCCCCATCCTCCTCCCTAACGCACGCTTTACTTCCATAATCTAATTACATTTGCTAAGCATGCATCCACATCATACTTACTTAGAACATTACATAACATACTCTCAAACACCCGATCGTAGGCTTCCTCTAGATCACCAAATGCACAGAATACTTTATTCTCTACTGCCGTAAGTTTCTCAATCACTTGTTGCATCTTAAAATCTTTGCCTGGAATGCTCAACAAACTCATTGGCATATAATTATACATTCACTCTTACTTCCTTTTTCTGTGTACAAAGAAGCAATAACATCATTTTTACAGTCATTAGGAACATTTGAGATCCCAGCCACAGCACACACATTCAACAACTCACACAATCTGGTGAGAAGTACCATGCCCCCTCACATTCTACGCCCACAACTTTGCAATTTTTTTATCAAACATTTTTATAGATGTAAATACCTCAGCCTCTTTAATTATTTCTATCATTATAACATTTTCCTTATTTTATGTTAATTTTTCTACGTAGCATTTCTTTATTTTAAACATCTTAAGCTAGCATTTCTGTTGTAAAAGGTATTATGACATCAATTAATGGTTTCCATATCTTGTACATATTTAAAACACAAAGCAAAGTTGTTCATGAGTATTTTTTCATTCTTGTAGACAATAGTACAGATCATATATACATCATAGATAATAATAAAACAAAAGTCAAAGAAGACATTAAAGAACATTTAGAATGCACAGCCCATCTTCTTGCAGGTCAAGGCTCATCTACTAAAATGCTCTATTGAGTGGATGGAATTACTCAAGTCCCAACACTCTCCCTCACTCGTTAGAGCTGAGGATGTAGTCCAACAGCTTGACTCAAGATGGTGTGCCTGGGGCTTGCCAAGCCCTTTGTAAAAATATCTGCTTCCATGAATTCAGAAGGCTTCTATGTCACAACAATGTCCCCATTTTGTACCTTCTCACGAATAAAGTGTTCTTTTATACTTATATGCTTTGATCGGGAACTTATTATAGAATTCTTTGTCAAGTTTTAGGCAGATATGTTGTCATTGAAGATTTGGATAGCTTGTTGACAAGAACCCATGTCGTTCAGCAGTTGCCTCAAATGCATTGCCTCCTTTGCCGCTTTTGTTAAGGCCATGTACTCAGCTTCTTGAGTAGATAGAGCAATGGTTCTTTGTTTTCTGGATTCCCAGCTGACCATTGAACCTGCATACTTAAAACAGTATCCTGTGTACGATCTTCTATCACTGGAGCATGATCCCCAATTTGCATCAGCATATCCGGTCAATGGTTCTCCAGTCTTTTGGAAGATCAGAGACAGTTCCTTGGTACCTTTAAGGTAACGGAGGACCCTTTTTGCTGCTAGCCAATGCTCCTTAGAAAAACAATTATTAAATTGACTTAAGTAGCTTACCGAATGTGAAATATCCGGTCTTGTACCTGTTGCGAGATACATAAGGGCTCCAATCAGATTTTGGTATGGAAAATTTGGTAGGTTTTCTGTTGACGCCTTGGTAAACTTTAGTCCCGGAACCATGGGAGTCTTGACAGGATTACAGGTCTCCATATTAAATTTATGAAGGATCTCATCAATGTATTTCTTCTGTGAAGCTGAAATAGTTCCATTTTTACAGTCGAATTCTATACCAAGACAGTATTGGAGATTTCCCAAATCTCTCATTTCAAATTCGTTCAAAAGCTCCTTCTTTATATGATTCAATTTTTCTTGACTATTTGATGCAATGATTACATCATCTACATAAATTGCAACCAGTATTTTTTCTCTTCCTCTGATCATAATGTATATGCAAGGATCAGCCTGTGAAGGGATGAATCCTAATTTACAAAGTTTGGAATCTAATTTACAGAACCATTGGCGTCCTGCTTGCTTTAGTCCATACAACGCCTTCTTAAGACGACATACCTTTTCACCATTTTGTTTGCGTAGCTCTTCAAGCATTTTCTTTACCTTTTTGAACATGGTGGAGTCTTCATTAGCACTTTCTTCAACCATGATGTTGCATAGGATTCTTTCTAGAAATTCTGGCTTTTGCATAAATAATTTTTCGTCTATATCCCCATTAAGGAAAGCTGTTGAGACATCAAGTTGATTTATTTTTAGATTTTCTTCGACTGCTACAGCAAGAAGAGTTCTGATAGAGCTTAATCTGGCGACTGGGGCATACGTCTCTCCATAGTCGAGTCCTGGTCTTTGTGAGAATCCTCGAGCTACAAGACGTGCTTTTCTCCGCTCAAGATCGCCATTTTGTTTATACTTATTTTTTAGCACCATTTTAGAACTTATTACATTTGCTCCATTTGGTTTTGTCACTAATTCCCAAGTATCATTCTTTATATGGGCTTTGATTTCATTTTTTATGGCTTCATGCCATTCTTCCGCATCTGGTCCTTCTAGAGCTTCCTTAACTTCACATAATGCTGACATGTCATAATCATTCATCCAAGGGGGTAGTCTAATTGTATCTCTTGGTCTTAAACATCTTTGTCCTTCTTCCTCAACTTCTTCTTCCTCAAAGCTATCTTCAGATCCTTCATTGTTTTCTTCTCTGTCACTTGCGACTACATTAATTTCATCTAAATTTTCGTCATTCCTT
Organism: Timema shepardi; assembly: GCA_902151425.1. NCBI lineage: Eukaryota > Metazoa > Arthropoda > Insecta > Phasmatodea > Timematidae > Timema > Timema shepardi. The sequence goes on from CABFVX010000352.1 coordinate 161,597, forward strand.
ATTACTGAAATCTCTTGACTGTTACTGTTTTCTTCCTTTTTCGGCGTATTTGATTGTTGTTCACAGTATTCTTCCCTGAATGGATCACACCTTGAGGGTTCTTGGTTGGATTCATAGTAGAGCTTGTTAATTATTTTTACATCTCTCGCTATTGAAATTTTTCTTTGGGATGGCACCCAAATACGATAGGCCTTTGATACTTCAGAGTATCCGACAAAAATGCCTTCTTTGGCTCTTGAATCAAATTTTCTTCTGTTGGGGTCCTTGTTGTGCATGAACGCTTTGTATCCAAAAACTTGAAGATGATGAACTGAAGGTACATGACCAGTCCACTTTTGATATGGAGTTTCACCTTTCAGAATCCTGGATGGGCTGCGATTTAATAAATAATTTGCACAATTGATGGCCTCAGCCCAAAATGAGTGGGGCAAATTTGATTCCAGTAGTAGGCATCTGGCCTTATCCTGCAGTGACCTATTTTTTCGTTCGGCCAATCCATTTTGCTGGGGTGATCTTACAACGGAAAGACGTCTTCTAATCCCACAATCTGATAAGAATTTGTCAAACTCCAAATTTCTATATTCTGCCCTTTCATTGTCGCTTTGAAGATATTTAATCTTTTTTTCTGTCAGATTTTCTACTTCATTTTTAAATTCTTTAAAAGTATTTAAGACTTCATTTTTATTTTTCAGGAAATATACTCTGGTATAGCGAGTTCCCTCATCAATAAAGGTAACAAAATATCTGGAGCCTCCGGGTGAAGTGGTGTGCATGGGGCCTACAACATCAGAATGTATTATTTCCAGCTTATCTACACTTTTCGGTTGTTCCCTAATGTGATAAGGTAGTCTGGTAAATTTTCCTCTAATACATATTTCACACTCACCAAGACTTTCATTGGTGTTAAAATGCAAACCTTTTAGGCGATTATCTTTTAGAGCCAATTTTAAATCAGACTCATTTATGTGACCCAATTTTCTGTGCCACATTTCAATTTTTGACTTTTCAGAAATACCTGAAGATAAATTTGCATATTCTGACATGTTTGCATCAAAACAGTACAGACCATTGTATCGTGTTGCTTTTAGAATAAGATTACCATGATCATCTACAACTTGCGCGTAATCCTTCTTGAAAATAACACTAAAACCTTTATCAGTAATTTTTGCAACAGAGAGAAGATTTGTGGTCAATTTTGGTACATGCAAAGTTTCAGGTAAATTTACTATCGAGTCATCATTGAGCTGAATTTTGACTAGACCAATACCTGAAATAGTTGCAGTGTGTTCCTCTGATGCGAGCTTGAGAATGCCATGATCAATTGGCTCAGATAGTTTTGAAAATTTTGTTTGGTCATTGCACATGTGTGAAGTAGATCCACTATCCAGACACCAAATAGAATTCATGGGTGGTGATGGGTGTAGGCCTATTGAAAGACATTCTTCAATTTTGAAGGTGGATTCCTTTTTCTTGTTGAACCAGCAATCTTCTGTCCTATGATTTGACTTTTTACATCTTTGGCAGTTCATGTTACCACTATTATTCTTATTTTGATGACCTTGACCAGATCGAAAATTTTTGTGATTTTGACCTGAATTAAAATTTTTATAGTGATGTTTATTAAATTTTTTAACAAAAAATGCATCCTCATGCTTATCTTTGAGGTCATCCTTGTGTCTAGCATTTGATTCTTCCATAATCTTGATTTTTAATTCACTAGGAGTTGGTAAATTATCCCTACTTTCAATTGCTATACGAAAGTTTTCGTAGGCAGGGGATAGGCTGTAGAGCATCATGATGCTCAACAAATCACCGTTTATCTCTATTCCCATATCTTGGAGCTTATCTACAGCATCTGTGAACTCATCTAGGTAGGTACTCATATCATCGTTGTACTTCATCTTGTGCAGAACGAGTCGTTTTAGTAATGTGGCTTTACGAGCAGGACCTCGACTTCGGTATACACTTTTCAATTTGTCCCATAATGACTTCGATGTGTCACAATTTTTCACATGTTTTAGTTCGTTTGGGGATATTATCAATATTAGATCTGACCTTGCATGTGAGTCATATTCCTGCCATTTCTTCTTATCTGCTTCTTCTGCAGGTATTGATGTTTCACCACTCACGTAACACCAAAGTCCACTACGAATGAGGACTGCTTTTGCCTGTATTTCCCATGTATCATAATTATTTTTATTTAATGGCTCTATTTTATAATTACTGACATTAACTGATGACATTTCGAGCACAATTTTTGAGTTCAATCGAATCAGAAGCTAACCAACACGAACTGATGTAGTGTTGTAGACAAACGATCACGAATAACACTCAAAACTTCTGTTTAAACTTTCACTTGAACCTTAAAAACGTATCTGGGCCCATAACCTGTTGTAAAAGGTATTTATGACATCAGTTAATGGTTTCCATATCTTGTACATATTTAAAACACAAAGCAAAGTTGTTCATGAGTATTTGTTCATTCTTGTAAACAATAGTACAGATCATATATACATCATAGATAATAATAAAACAAAAGTCAAAGAAGACATTAAAGAACATTTAGAAGGCACTGCCCATCTTCTTGCAGGTCAAGGCTCATCTACTAAAATGCTCTATTGAGTGGATGGAATTACTCCCCAACAATTTCCCAACTAAATTTAGTAACGGAACTTTTTATTTATGTACAACATTACGAAACCCCTTATGTGTTTGTTAGAATAGCATAAAAAATGTGCCGCAGACAATAAACATGGAATTTTTAGAACTATATCTACTGCCACGAGTGTTTAGTCCAGCAGCCAAGCACTATAACTCAAAAATATGGTATGGAGTTTTTTTTATTGCTGAATATGGTGAGGACATGTTCATCTTCAAGAAACTGGATGATGACATTTTGTCACCCTTGAACAAATTGAAATATTCAATATGGCAGCCAAGATGGCTGCTTAAAAATAAAAGTTTATTTTAAAATGTGCTTTTCATGCAAGATTAGTATCAACTAATATGTTTTAGAGATGCTGAGTAAGAGGATTTAATCAGAATTAATATTTGACCAAAGCTGAAACATTTATCCAATATAACGGCCAAGATGGTCGCCATAAATTAAAGAAATTTAATAATGTCTTTTTAATGCAAATTTGTTATTAAACTGATATATATTTATTTTATCAATTGCAATCTAAGACTTCATAGACCCACTGGATCCTAGCACTTACCCGCAAAATATTATCAACATAGCTTCAGGTCTAGTACCACCAACAATTGTCAACGTGTATGATGCTTTAGCGATTGGAACTCAACAGGTAAAAAAATTTGAAGAAGTTTGGCCGTCAAGTTTCCATATAACGATACCAATATTGTTTGTAAAAGGGTCTGCAGCAAAGGAACACGTAAAGCTGGGCTATGTTATGGTGTTCGATACTAGTCTTATTTACTCGTGAGTTATAGGACTTCAGGCTAGCACACAATAACTAGATGTAAATCACGTAAAGGGAATTGTAGAGGACTACACTAGAGCGGGGGAAACAGCTGTAATCAAACACTTGCGACACGGTAACATTGTTTTTGCCCGTTATAAGAAGTATAGCACGAAAGATTGTACTAGAGAAGCCAGAGCTTCAGAAACAACCAGAGTTCACTGGCTCACTTACAATATCTCTACCTTCTCGGAAGAATATTATGAGTTTAAAGGAAAACAAAATTCTATTGATTGAATTCATTTGTAATAGCATTGTTGACGATAAATAGTTCAATGAATATCATACTAGAGCAAATTTGTGCGCGTTTACCAAATATTTGTATAAATGTGGAAATACGCTTTGTTAGTAATGAAAAAGTAAATGGTATTCCATATTACCCGCACTACCTCTTTAATTTTGGACTACCGTCTTTGCCGCCATATTAAATATATTGAGTTGCTCATTGATGACAAAATGTCATCACCTCTTTATTGAAGCTGAACACGTTCTTAATCATATCCAGCAATAAAATAAACTTCATAGCAAATTTTTGGGTTCCCCTAAAATATTCCGTTTGTCTGCCGGACTATTAGTATGAACGTTTCCCTTCAAGTCTCTACCCAAGGCCAGGTTGATGCTTTTCATTTTGAACATAATAGGGCTTTTGACTTATGTCAACATATAGTATTACTCTCGAAACTTTGTGGAATTTTGGCCTATCCCCCTTATATGTAAATTGGTTTAGGAGCCATTTGCATAATATATCATTTGCTATTAAGATAGATTCGCACACCTACAAAAGATATTAACCCCTTGAGAGTACACCCTGAGATTCTAGTGTGGTCCAGTTTTCTTTATTTAATGTTTTTATCGATGACATTGGTAAATACTTAAACTCATCTAGTTATTTACTCTTTGCGAGTGATGTCAATCTAGTCAAAGTTAAATCAATTACAGCGTGCACAGATTTACAAAACGACATTAATGGTGTTTTACAATGGTCTCTGTAAAATGTAATGTCTATTATCAAATCAAATACAAAATCCATGTATTTTTACTAGGAAAACTTACACTATAATTTTTATTTTTCTCAACCTTTCCCAAAGAGAGGTATTGTGATTGTAAAATAATATAAAATTGAACTCCATATTTTGATTATTGTCGACGAATGATGACCCTCTGAAACTGAAAAGTGGTTTTGTGATGCCGTCTGTTTGTTTATCTGTCTCTATCTCGGCCTGGAGTCGAAACCATTTTACTGACCAGGCTGAAACTTATCAATGGTTTTCATAAGGCTCCCCCAAGGATTTTTTGGAATTAGATGTCAAACCCTAAAATTAAGGATAGTTTACTGCAGGGCAAAAGGAGATTAAATCGATTTTCTCAAAACCACTTTAACTATTTTGATTAAATGTTGTATATTATAGGGATTGTTTAGCATTATAAATAAAATGGCAATTTTAATTTTTCTCTGAATATAACTTTAAGGGTGATTTAAATAATTGGAAATTTTCCATTTTGATCATATCAAATTGCTTATCATTGTAAAGTCGTAGTAGGCCTACTACTAAAAATAAAAATATTTTTATTTTGAATACATTTTTATAAAACCAATAGTTTCTTAGCTATTAGCAAACATATATGTTTTTATGGATCACTTTTAAATTTTAACGGTTAATGCAAACACGAACCCAAAAAAGTGGATTTTACAATTCTGTCTGTCCCTATGTCCGTATGTCTGTCAGTCTGTGTGTCCCTGGCCACGGGCCCAAAACGGTTTTATAGATTTTGTTCAAACTTTATATTTAGATTTTATAGGGTTATACCACAAAAAATCTATGTTTACCTCTGCCCTTTAAGGACAGTTTACTAACGAGTAATTTTTTTTATTTCAAAATTTTTGAAAATGGCTTTGATGATTTTGCTTAAAAGGCATATCTAAGATTTGACTGACATGAAAAATAGCACTATGTAATTAGTTTTAAGGCAAAAATTCGTTAAAAGGCAGTTTACTGATGGGAAGTTTTTGAAGATTCAAAATATTTTGAAAATAGCTCTAACAATTTTTTAAAAAATGTATGTCTAAAAGTGGTATAGTATGACAAATAACAATGATTAATTTGGGAGAAGGGGGGGGGGAGGTAAAAACTTATTTATGGGTAGTTTACTGATGACTGTGTGAAATAACAGGTGATATTTTAAAAAATGACCCTAACTATTTGATGACAAATGGGTATCTTTGCAAAGTTTGACATGATAAATAACCTTATTAACTTAGTTTCGGGTAAAAATTCGAAAAAGTGTTGTTTGTAAAAAAAAGGTGATTTTTGAAAATGGCTATAATGATTTTGCTTAAAAAGTATATATGCGAAATGTTTGACCTGAACATGAAAAATACTTGTTTTGGGGGCG
>CABFVX010000352.1:171553-204604 GCA_902151425.1 Timema shepardi
AAAAAAAAAAATCACGGCATTAGATAAATTAAATCTTGTTTCTGACATTCTAAAACGTATAGAAATAAAAAGTAAAATACAATATACGTTATATCTCCTTAATCAGTAATATTAGAAAAATTGTATAGTTTCTTAAAAAAAGAAGCTATAAATATGTTTTAATTCTAGAAATTTACTATTGTTGAGATTTATAGCCCCTACATTCATATCTATCTAGTACTAACAGTTAATACTTCCCGTTTCAAATCTCATTCTGGATACTTCCTTGATATAAATCAAGGAGTTATTATATTGGAGTTATAAGAAGGCATATATATACAAAGCGTATAACCCGAACGGTGAGTAAGGTGTGGTGCTAAAAGAAATATATATACACAATACATGAATGTACAATATGTATGAATAGTACTCAACCCTAAGGTTGGCTGGAACCTCAACAGTTCCACTGTCAGCCGTAAAGCCTAGGCAGCACTGAAAAGGCGCACTGGGTAAATTAGGAGTGCGAGCGGTGGTTTCCCGTTGCTTTCCTCACTGAGCTAGAAGGTACTATTGCACACCATTCTGCCAAGCCCACCTAAATGCATCAACAAACTGACTCTACAAGCGACACTTTCACTCCATTCATCACAGGGACTGGCTGCATATTGAATGTTATTATTATTAGTATCGTTCATACCTCTGCCACTTTCACATTTGTCAGAGTCATACGTGGAACTGAGACAGATCAATGAAAGTAACAAATGGCTCTAGCTAATACGAGGATATATAGTGCTTTGGGAACACGATATTTGACCAGAGATTGATCTGGGTCAATACAATACGTTTGTATACGTACATATGCAATTAATATAAACACACACATATATAGCTGTACACGTATATACACCCTATATATATTATATCTTATATATGTACTTGTATATATCAATATATGTGTCTAGATATGAAATCCGGGGGTATTTCTCGTTAGCTTTAGAGATAAGAGTAGAGGGTGAGAAATCTCATCTATAGTATATAAAAATCCGAGAGAATAGCGTGAAAGAGTAATATAATTATTAATATATGTATGCAATTGGATCTGTTTATATAAGTAGTCCACATTTTATTTGAAGGACCTTATTTGATAGTTAGAAACTCATCAACCTAGATTCTAAAGGGAAAGCAGTCGCTTGTACATTTGATTGTACAGCAAGTACGTGACTACCGGAGCTTGGGAGAGCGAATGATCGTTAGTACGAGACACAACCGCTTCCTATATTATATTCGTAAATATGACAAATTACACGTATTCATGGGACTCAAATTATTAGATTTTGTTTAACGTATTTATACGTCAAGTCATGTGTGCCTTTTGATATGTATTATCAATAGGGCCTACCTATAAAATAGTACCTACGAAATATTAAGATGTTGTACATTTTGGCCGCAAAACTAATGTTCGTATTTAAAAAAGGCCTTTCCTATGAAAACTGGAATATATGTGTAGGATTTCAAATTTATTGTATTGGAGAACAAAATTATATACTTAATATCTATGTATGTATTTTTAATACTAGTCACAAAATTATATATAATACCAATACAGAAGTTATGGTAATCTTAGTAAGTAAATTCACAGTTTTTTTTATCAAAGGTTATAAAATATTAGGGCAAAAAATAGATATTCCAATTTTAATTTATAAAAGAAAAAGTCTTTGGAATGTAATTATTACAATAGCTAAAATAGGTGTAATGTTTATTCCCAAGGACGTTACTCTATTGTATCTAGCCTTCAAGAAATCCCAACCACAGTTTGTCTCGCTGTGTGATTTTATAGATTACCAAAGTGGTTAGTTGAATTAAGTTGCCAGTGACCTTGGGATAACTATTACCGACTTAATACAATTAGGGCCATATTTTAGTTCATACTAATAACAGTGGTTTTGTCATAATTGACTTACACTATCAAAGCTTTATTTAAGTTCATAGTGAGCTAATGACAATGGTTTTGATATACACTTTAAGTGTTTTATTTTAGTTAATAGTAAGCTAGCGATAGTGGACTGGATATTACTGACTTACATTATCAGTGATTTATTTTAGTTAATAGTAAGCTAGCGATAGTGGACTGGATATTACTGACTTACATTATCAGTGATTTATTTTAGTTAATAGTGAGCTGATGATAGGGGACTGGCTATAAATGACTTACACTTTCAGTGATTTATTACTAAATTGTTAGTTAATAGTGAGCTGATGATAGTGGACTGGCTATAAATGACTTACACTTTCAGTGATTTATTACTAAATTGTTAGTTAATAGTGAGCTAATGATAGTGGGATACCTATTACTGACCTACACTATCAGGGCTTAATTTTAGTTAATAGTGAGTTAGTGATCGTAGAATGGTTATTACTGATTTACACTATTAGTGTTCTATTTTAGTTAATAGTGGCCTAGTGACAGTGGCCCGGCTATTACTGACTTACACTATCAGGTTTTTATTTTAGTTAATAGTGAGCTAGTGATATTGTGTTGTCTACTACTGACTTACAATATCAGGGTGTCATCTAAGTTAATTGTGAGATATTGAGAGAAGTTTGTTAGAAAATGGGTGTAACCACATCTTATTTCTATCAAAGTTTATTTTCCATTCTACATGGTTTCCTTGATGTATTTGTTAAATCTTAGTTCTTGATTTGCTCAATAGAAGCTAGGAAGAGTTTTTTTTTTAAATGTGAGACTCTTTGATTTCCATGGTCCAGACTGTACAGACATTCCGACTTTTTTTTAAAAATGAAAAATGATATTTTGTTAATGAATTAATCAGCGTTTTATATTTAAAAAATCAGTGACACTAAGCAATAATGTAGTTTGTGACACCTAACATTGCAGAATGTACAAAGGAAAAAAGAATTAGTGGTAATAGATACCAACGTAGGCAGGAATACGTTTTCCTAAGGAGAGATTTCAAACCAATGTATAAATGTTGTGCTGAAAACTGTTGTTTTTAATAATACTCACCAACAATTGTATCTTTACAAAACATCCTATGACACTGTTAACAAATAACAACAGGATGTATTGTTATCTGGATTGTGTTCTAAGGAATTTTTCAAACACACCAAATGTAGTGTGATCGTGAGTTTGCTTGGTATTATCCGGCCATTGCAGAAGTATTTAGAATTATGTCATAGTTCTCTGAGCTTAAATTTTACATCTTAAAAACGCCTAAGGCTATTACAGAAAACAATAATGACTTGGGGTGTTTTTACAGATAAAAGAGGAAAGCAACGAAATATACCTAATAAAATTGAGGATGTTGTATGGAAAGTTGCTAAAGACCACTTGGAGCGGGTTTCTCGCAACAAATCATATTACAATAACAATACATCTCAGAAGTAGTTCTTTTACAATCCTGAACTAAGTGTTGTTAAACTATTATTTACATGTTTCAAATACTACTTCCGTGAAAAAAGATATCCATATCAAAAAGAAGTATCATGATTGGATGTTGTTAAAGCGAAGGGAATATGTTAGGAAAGGGAAGTGTAAAGAGAGTTAGTGAGGACGGACCAAAGAGTTGTTTTTTGAGCTAAATGCACCGTAAGGTTACGGCCTGATTAGGTATGTTTATTAATGTTAATATTTTCAAGAAACGTAATTATTCTTTCAGAAAAACAAAAAACTTAATATGTGTGTGACTATTGGACAAAGAATATTGTTAAGTTAAAATATGACTCAAGCAATGAACAGAGATTTGAGATTGAAATTCACTTAAACAAAGAAGCAGCACACAAAACATTGAAGAAAAAAACATATTATTCAGTTCTTTGTTCGACTGTTGTTCAACAGCGTAGGTATTGTCATGGGCTCAAAATCATACACAGAAGTGTTTTTACTATTTAACGGTGACCTGGTGGTCTAGGGGTAAGGTGTCAGACTTCTGTGCTGGCGGCCGGGGATCAATCCTCGGTCCTGGCAAAGATTTATCTGATTACCAAACCCTTCCTTCACCTCTGACAAGACATCTTGTGAATGTGAGGAATGCCAGGCCTCCACCGTGGTTCGGATTCCACGTTAAACTGTAGGTCCTCCATTTCATCTCACAATCACCCTACCATTACACATTAGCGTAAGTGCGTATAACCCGAACGGGTAGTAAGACGCGGTGCTAATAATAATAATAATAATTTAACTATTTGAAAATTCATTCAATCTTCTAGACATACACCCTGATTTTGGTTGGAAGAACAGTAGAGAAAATTCAAACATATTTATTTGCGGCCAACATTGTTAACATTTTACAATATTATTTGTGGTATTTTATAGTTATTGATAATATCTATCAAGAATGACAGCTGAAAATATCATGACTTGATGTATGAATATATTAAAAATGTTTTAGTAACTTTAGTAACTAACTTCTACTGTTCTTCCTACTAAAATCATACTATAGGTCTCATTTACACAAAAAGAGCACATACGGATTCTGAAAAACTTCAAGACATTCGTAGCCTGTCTAAATTTATGTCTCCTGAAGTAATTGACTGGTATAAAGATACACCGGCCAACCAAGAAATTTTTAATAGTAGTAGAGATAACTCTTCTAATAAAAAAATCATCATCCTTGATGAACATAACCTTTTTATAGTGAGCAATGAACTATTCAATTTGGAAGTAAATTAAAATACAATAGGTTTCAATGCACTCGTATCAAGGAAAATTAACCTCAAGAAAATTAAATTTATGCCTGTGTTACTGATCTATTGTATTGAAAAGTTAAATTACAAAGCTTGTCATTGGTCGACCAAGAAATTTCTTATAATTGTAGGGGTAACTCTTCTGATTCAAAATCTTCTGATTAAAAACTCTGATGAACATAACCTAAGAATTATTTTTAAAAAGTTGGTGGAGTATTGAAGGTAATCATATTCTAAAATGATTTGGACCATGTGACCACAATTTTTTTTAGCACTTTTATATGTGTGCAATAAGGCCCAGAAATCAAAATGACGGCACATATAAATGCACACGTGACATGAGCCAGCTCCTGTATATGGATTGGGCCGCGTTCGTTGACCAGGAGGATTATAAAATATATAGATATATTAAACTTAATAACATTACAGTTGGAGCACGTATACCTGTTATGAGACCAAGTTGTGCATAGACGTATAAAACAAATGCGTACAAAGTATAGTAATTAAGTAAGTATAAAGTAACTACCCTCAATTTTAGGGCTACGGGCTACGGTCACAACAAAAAACATCCTGGTGCAGTCAGATGTCCTGGTATAGACAGACATGGGGACAGACACACTGTACTATGTTGTCTGTGTACACTTTTGCTGAACACTTTTTGTTTGCACATCTCCAGCGAACTTTACCATCGGTAACAACATGAGCCATTGAAGATTTGTTACTTTCTATGACCAGCAATTTCTTCCCCTTTCACTCCACGTAAACGAACCTTCAATATTCCAGTTATTGAAACACTACACAATGTGATTTCAATAGTGTGGATGTATGTCTTTACATGTCTATGCACAAACTTGTCTCATAACTGGTATACGTGGACCAACTGTAATGTTTACGTTAAATTTATACGTGGACCAATTGTGATGTAGCTGTTTCATTTTTATCTGGGTTTTTATTCGAAGGATTTGATTCTTGAAATAATATGTTTGATATATATATATATATATATATATATATATAATCAGGATAATGATTATAAGATTTACTTATTAGGTTTTGTCTTATGATTAGTTATTTTATTTAGATTATTTATTATGTATTTAAATAACTTAGTTTTAGAGTTCGACAATGAAGATAATGAAAATATAATTTTATCTAAGCTAAATAAGTAGATGACTAATATAGTTTAACTATTTAAATAAAGAGTTAGCAGCTCTTATTATAACATCAATATTTCTTATTTAAAATTATTTATTCAATATTATCATTATCTATGGTAGGCTTCTACCTTTGAGTTTGGTTTTCATTTAGTAAAATAAGGATAATTTAATATCTTAGATTAGGTCAAAACTAATCGTGATTCATCACTTCTTATTTTAAGGTTAATTGATAACATCAATAATGTTTGTATGCAAGTGATTTAGACTAGTGGTTATTTAAAGATTTGGTCTAGAGCTTAGCCTTTATTTCAAAAGGGTAGTGCGCCTTCCACCATTATGTAAACTTAGATACAGTGGGTTATCAGAGGAAAATATCTCATTTTCAATATTACCAACACTATAGTGTTCAACATAAACATTCCTGCTATTATGTAGTACCATGAACTGATTGACGGTCAGGATCAGGAGGGGAGGAGAAACAAGTGACGTTGCCTCAGGAGGGGAGGAGAAACAAGTGACGTTGCCTCAGGAGTGGAGGTGAGACAAGCGGCGTTGCCTTAGGAGAGGAGGAGAAACAAGTGACGTTGCCTCAGGAGGGGAAGAGAGACAAGCGATGTCGCCTCAGGAGGAGATGAAGGACAAGCGACATTGTCTCAGGAAAGGAGGAGTGACAAGTGACGTTGCATCAGGAGGGGATGAGAGACAAGTGACGTTGCCTTAGGAGGGGATGAGAGACAAGTGACGTTGCCTTAGGAGAGGAGGAGAAACAAGTGACGTTGCCTCAGGAGGGGAAGAGAGACAAGTGACGTTGCCTTAGGAGGGGAATAGAGACAAGCGGCGTTGCCTCAGGAGTGGAGGTGAGACAAGTGACGTTGCATCAGGAGGGGATGAGAGACAAGTGACGTTGACCTTAGGAGAGGAGGAGAAACAAGTGACGTTGCATCAGGAGGGGATGAGAGACAAGTGACGTTGCCTTAGGAGGGGAATAGAGACAAGCGGCGTTGCCTCAGGAGGGGAGGAGAAACAAGTGACGTTGCCTCAGGAGGGGAGGAGAGACAAATGACGTTGCATCAGGAGGGGATGAGAGACAAGTGACGTTGACAAGTGACGTTGCCTCAGGAGTGGAGGTGAGACAAGTGACGTTGCCTCAGGAGGGGAATAGAGACAAGTGATGTCGCCTCAGGAGGAGAAGAGAGACAAGCGACGTTGCCTCAGGAGGGGAATAGAGACAAGTGACGTTGCCTCAGGAGGGGAAGAGAAAGTTACATTGCCTCAGGAGGGGAAGAGAGACAAGCGACGTTGCCTCACGAGGGGAATAGAGACAAGCGACGTTGCCTCAGGAGGAGATGAGAGACAAGTGACGTTGCCTCAGGAGTGGAGGTGAGACAAGCGACGTTGCATCAGGGGGGATGAGAGACAAGTGAACGTTGCCTCAGGAGAGGAGGAGAGACAAGTGACGTTGCATCAGGAGGGGATGAGAGACAAGTGACGTTGCCTCAGGAGGAAAAGAGAGACAAGTGACGTTGCCTCAGGAGGGGAGGAGAAACAAGTGACGTTGCCTCAGGAGGGGAATAGAGACAAGCGGCGTTGCCTTAGGAGAGGAGGAGAAACAAGTGACGTTGCCTCAGGAGGGGAGGAGAGACAAATGACGTTGCATCAGGAGGGGATGAGAGACAAGTGACGTTGCCTCAGGAGGAAAAGAGAGACAAGTGACGTTGCCTCAGGAGGGGAAGAGAGACAAGCGACGTTGCCTCAGGAGGGGAATAGAGACAAGTGACGTTGCCTCAGGAGTGGAGGTGAGACAAGTGACGTTGCCTCAGGAGGGGAATAGAGACAAGTGATGTCGCCTCAGGAGGGGAAGAGAGACAAGCGACGTTGCCTCAGGAGGGGAATAGAGACAAGTGACGTTGCCTCAGGAGGAAAAGAGAGACAAGTGACGTTGCCTCAGGAGGAGAATAGAGACAAGTGACGTTGCCTCAAGAGGAAAAGAGAGACAAGCGACGTTTCCTCAGGAGGGGAAGAGAGACAAGCGACGTCGCCTCATAAGGGGATGAGGGACAAACGACATTGCCTAAGGAGAGGAGGAGAGACAAGTGACGTTGCCTCAGGAGAGGAGGAGAGACCAAAAGTGGGGCCTCGGGAAGGGAGGAGGGAAGGGGAGATGAGTGACTTAGCGTGGGTAAAGGAAGGGGGAGAAACTAACACACTAATCAAACAGTTGGTGCTGTTGTGACTAATTTTATTTTACTGCTTTCATATTATTTTTTAAAATTTATTCAAGTGATTAAAAAAATAGGTTCGCTTTGGGGCCTATAATCCTTGGGGGCCCCCTGCGGACGCATCGCTTGCATAGGCCAAGAACTGGCCTTGTCAAGAAAATTATACTTATGGCTGTGTTACTTATCTTTTATATTGAAAAGTTATATCATAAAGCTTTTAAAATATAAATTAGATATCACTGATAGTATCAAACCCTTTGAAAATGTATTTTCAATGTAAAATATTTAAAAGATGATTTGACTTTAAAAGGGCGTATACTACTTTTTTTCTTTCAAAAATTGTATATACATTGGTTAATAAAAGCTGAAGATTTCATTATAAACTGCCTCGAAAACTGTAATGATATTGGTTTGGATCCCTCTAAAATATATAAAAAGTCATTGATGAAGATAATTTTTCTTTAAAGTAAAATATGTAAAATATCCTTTTATGATTCATCCATGAAGAAACACACGCTCTTCATAAATAATGTGAAAGGGATTACACCATTAAAATATTTTTTTTTATATAATTGTTTCTGTCAAATGAACAACTCCGCAGTATTTAGTAAAATACGCCAATTCCCTATACCAATAAGAAGCTAGCCTTCACAACACCTGTCACCAGGACTCTTTCTATTAGTTAGTTTTTACACTGGTGACAAGGGAACCAAGAGGCTAGTGGTATGTCATGTATAAGCCGCTTGTGCGTATGGTTAAGGGCGATGGTGCTAATTTAATCACTCGGATCAGAAAGTGCACGTTAAATACTTTGAATAAATGAAATGACAATAATAAACAATTTTCTTATTAGAAACGTATTTAATTAAAACGCACAGTACATCTCTTGTTTTGTTATACTCTGCTTTTATAATATGTTAAGTTAAGACACATGTAGATATTTTATCTCTAAAAATAAAAGTCTTACAGGAGAACTGAAAAACTGTCTTTAGTTATCTAAATAACTTAAAACGATGGTTTCTGATTCATCTTGTAAGATAAATAAGAGTATAAGTAATTTTAATTCGTAATTTTTGTCAGAATTATAATTAAATTTGTTATATTATTTATTATTATTATCATTATTATTATTATTATTATTTTCACTTTATAATATAAAGATACAGTATTTTGATCGTGAACATTTTTGGCCTTGTGATTGTGATAAATATTTACGTTTTCATATGTGTCGGAAACCTAAAAATGGATTTTACAATTCTGTCTGTCCCCATTTGTTTGCTAACCTGTTTGCTTTTTATTTTGACCTTAACTAGCCCTCCCTCCAATTAAGTGTAGTTTGCTGATGAATGCTTTTTTTAAAAATTCAAAATTTTTCAAAATTGTGTTAAACGATTTGTTTCAAAGTGTATATCTAGGGAGTGTTTGACCTCTCAAACATCATTGTGTACTTGAAAGTAGCTAGGGTGGCGTATTAACCCAATTTGACCTTTGGCCTTAGACACCGATTTATGTGACGTAATCATTGCGTGTTATGTCGCAACACTAACCCCCTGGGTTTTCCCTGGTGACTCATACCTAGTGCCAGTATATTTCCGTCTGACCTGAATTTCCCCTCTGGTTATTTACATGATGACATGGGGTTAACGACCTGTTGTCCTCCTTCAATGTCGCAAAGGTTCTATGTGGCAATGAATTTTCCCTGATACTTGGCGCCAATTTGGCTACTCAACAAGACAGGAATAGTTAATGACCTTGAATGATATCGCAACCCTCCCTCTTATATGTGGCAATGGGTTTTCCCTGATGACTGGCACCAGTTTGGCGGCTCAACAAGGCAGAAATAGAACATGACCTTGAATGATGTCGCAACCCTCCCCATCTATGTGGCAATGAGTTTTCCCTGAATGGCGCTAGTTCGGTGGCTCTACAAGACAGAACTAGAATACATCCTTGAATGATGTTTCAACCCTTCCCATCTGTGTGGCAATGGGTTTTCCCTGATTATTAGCGCCAGTTTGGCAGCTCGACAAGACGAATCAAGACAGGAATAGATCGTGACCTTGAAACCGTGAGCTAGTACATTAGGTCATTGACTCTAATAACCCTCCCCCAGCAATGTGTTTTCCTGATGACGTCATCGTACTGTCGCAACCCTGATGACTGGCGCCAGTTAGGCGGGTCAACAAGATAAGTCGAGACAGAAATATGACACGACCTTGAATGATGTCAAAATGGTTTTTTCCCCTGATGGCTGGCGTCAGTTTGGTGGCTCGACAAGATGAGTCAAGACAAGAATAGAACGTGACCTTGAAACCGTGAGCTAGTGCAAGAGGTCACTTATCCTGTTCATATTTGGTGAATGTTTTATGGCTTGACAATTCGAGACTCTTATCTACGCGTAAGGGGACAGAAATGTTTGAATGAATAAAACACGATATTACAACACATATATTTATTAAAATTAAAGGTTTTGCAGACATATATTAAACGTTTCACAGATTTTATACATAATGTTTATTATACACTTTTACAGGAATGTCTCATATTCGTTCATACGTTTTTCTACAGTGTCTCTTAGATGTGTTAGTAAAATGGTTTTTAGTTCACAATCCAGTATGTAATAGTCCAAACCTACAACTTGACGTGCATAGTAAGTACTACTGATAATATCCAGATTTCTGATGTGCGTTTCCACAGTAGGCTGTTCGAGATTGATAACATCCGTTTATTCTGTTAGCGTGTGACGGGTGTCGACCACATGTCCCAGTAGTCGACAGCAACGTCGCTGAAGTTCCATACATCACAAACACGCGCCTAGCTAGGTGCTAGATAGGCGACCCTATTGAGCCCGGAGTCTTGTTTCTTGCTGATGATGAGCATTCGTTCACCGCACATGCGTCTCAGAGACATTTCATGATTAGTCAGACTAATCTTCTGAGGAGGTTGCGTGTTGCTGAAAAACTTTGATATGACCGACTAGTAGTTGCCCAGTTATTGCCACTCTGTAAGGTTAAACGCCACAAAATTCCCTCCGCATTTTTCTAGCTGAACATAGGACGTAAAGTTGTTCTTGACACTCATGCCGACGAAGACTCACTTGGCGTCGAATTCGTACAGCGGAAACAAAGTGTAGAAAATACAGGTGATAGAGAGCATCTTTTCCGGTTTTGCTTTGCGGGCTCAAACTTCTTAATCTTCCATGATGTTTGATGGCTTCGATGACTGTCACGGTTATGGCCGGTGAGCCATCGGGACGCCCCTTTTATAGGCGCGCGTTGATTGGATGCAGCCTCTTGAGGGGCGGCAGGACCCTACAGTCTTAAAAAATGTGTTGTAATATCTCACCACTTTAGCGCCATTGACTTTATATGATTGGCGGGCGAGAATAGGGTTAGGAAAGATTTCATCGGAATGTTCTGGGCGCGATAGAAAAGGTACATGAGACAGTAATGGCTGCAAACGTCTGAGGTGATGCTTTGAAGTTGTAGCATGATATGAGACGTGTGGGAAGTGTTTTTGCATATAAATTTCAGATGTGACTTTATACGGGGTGGAAAACCATAAATGTCAAAATATTCTCCTACGCCGTTCTTTTCGATAAATATGGCAACTCAATACGTACCAGGCTTGATATGGGGATCAGTGTTGATGATGAGAGCGGCAGGTCGAGCTATTATTGTGGGTAGTTGATCAGCAGGGAAAACACCCGACTCTACAGGACGGAACCATGGGTTTGTTTTCAGTACAAGTTTTATGGTATGCGTGTCCATCTTCAATTATCCAATCTCTAAGTCCCCAAATGATAGAGGCCGAATAGAAATTCCATACAGAACTATGTCCATGCACATGGCGAGGCCCAATTTAAGTGTTTTCAAACACGAACAACCTCTGTAGTACAGATCTACGACGGGCATAGTCGTGTATTTGACTAGAAACTTTTTATTTTCTGCCCCCTTGACGTAGACGGTTTCTGCACGCGTTGTGGCACGGGAGATGAGGGATTCGAGCAGGCTGTAATTCACATCAACACTATCTCAGGGAATACCGTGCAGTTTGTTGACAATATAGTCAGCTTACTTTTTAGTGGCAGTGAAAGTTTTTTGATATCGTATGGTGGTTTTAACACCCAGTGTTGAAGTAATGTACAGCATACAGATAAATCACTTAGTTGCTTGACTATAAACCCTTTGTTGTCACCGACGAAGCTCTGGGAATCCAGAATGACGTCCATGATTTAAATAACGAGTGTAAGGGGCGGGAATCCGTTTATATAACTCCCATAATCGGTCACAACATTTTTGTCCTTGTCGATGGTGATGATTTTGGCGAACTCCCCATACACGATACAGTTGACGGTTTCAATGAGAGCTCTGGTGAAGCTCACTTCGATGCTCAAAGAGCCATGCATCATCAAATTCCAATGCGATATCTTGTGGGTGGACAGATTAAGTGTGAAACCGAAAGCCATGAGATAATATCTCTTATAGAAGGCGTCCCGTGTGGTTTCACTACCTTTGTTCATGAAATAGATACCCGTTCCAGAAAACAGTGTGTGGAAGGACATGACATAGTTGCCGTTTGAAAAATTAGGCTGTAGCGGTTTCGATGGCACTAGTTCTCCGTCAACGTGCAGCGAGAAATGGTTCATGCCGTAGGTTTAAAGGTTGAACGGGTTCTTGGTAGCGTCTCCGTTGAACGTTTGATACAGATCCCACGATTCATTGTTTGGGTAACTGTCCGGTGAATACGTTGTCCAGTTAATTCCCTTGCACACCCGTAGGAATAATGAGTGTTTTTAGTTCGAGACGGGTGATGGGATACTTTGTGGGACTGACGTTTAATGCCTTGGCATGTGCCAACAGTGTAGGAGGTGCTACTTTGACACGTCGCACTAAAAGGCCGGTTTAAGCGATGTGAACCTTAAAGGGAGGGAGTTCAGGGACGGCCATAAGTCTAAACCCGTCTCTGGAATGGACCAACTTGATTCTGATTTCGGTATTTCTCTTGGTTAGACACGTCACTGTGTAGATACCCCAAAAGATTCACCACCTTACTTTTTTTCGGTGAGACTGTAACGGGCCTTAAACACTTGCTTCCAGCGTTAGTCTACTCAAAGGTTCTGGGGCTGTCTGTGAACCACAAACTGCAAGTAAAATGTGTTATTTTGGTGTCACTGTTGTAATTGAGCATCATCTCAATGTACGATCTGTAATCATACGTTTTTCTGGGTGGTGAGACTAGTTTTTGGTTTAAAAACACATTCACCTGTGTGAATAGCGAATGCAACCGGTTATTGACGGGAGCAATTTGATCCACCTCTGTGAAAGCACCACCGTCCGATTTCATGATGGCCGCCCTGAGATAGAGCATAGTCTGTGAAAGATTGATATAGAACTCGCTTTGTCCGGTAGCGGTAAATTCTTTGGGCAAATCATCGGTGAGGGTAGATACAGGTTTATACTGGAGTCATTGTCCACTTTCAAGACTGATTTGCGTGGGTGGTACGGAAAAGAGATCGAGTTCACTGCTGGAACACTCGCAGGACTGGGGGTGTAGAAATGAAATTTCAACTGAAAATATCTACCGCTTCTTTCTTGACCATTTTACGTCAGGCAACGGCAGAAGAATAACGTCGGTGCTTATTGCGATGCCCTTTATAGCCTGAGCCGATATTCATTGTTTCGATCTTATGCTCTACCGTGCGTTTCAGGTTTGTTCCATCCTCGCCGATACGGTGTGTAGATCCTCTTTGAAAGGACGACACTGATTGGAAATGTCGGAGAGCATGTCGATACCATATGGAGCGCCTGTTTTCCAATGGATTTAGCGCCGCTTCTCAGCAACGGTACGACGCTCTTGAAAAGACCACTGAAAAAATTATTATCCCGTGCCCACGTTGATAGGGAACACCGTGGTAGATCGAAGATATTCCTGTTCCAGCCTGGTTGACGTAGAATCTTTGGTAAGGACAGTTCATGTTGAGCAGCGTCGAAAATGAAGTTTTATGCACACTTTTCCAAACTCGAATGGTACAGGTTCACCAGTGTTTGTTTTTATATTAATTTCCAGGCCTTCAATTTCTCTTCTAAGTACGGGCACGTAGTGCAACGGATCACAGCTAACTGTCTTATGTATGGCGTAAAGATAGTTTATGTTGTTGATATCATCGATACTTAAAAGCGGTGCCATAATGTCACCCACGTTCTGAGGATAGACGATATCCGTATAGATGTACATTAGCGAGGGCAAGCCTAGTAGAATGCTGGTGGCGTACGGTGACTTTGGGACGTCCATCAGATTAGTCAGAGGATCTAAACCGATTTGTAGACTTAGTTGACTTGATAGAGTCAGCAGCTGTATATTTGGTGAAGAAGAAACAACGTCCACTTTTTTGTTGGGGTTTGTGTACTTGAATACAACTCCGGAATCCTCTTTAAACGCCTCTACTTCGTTTAGGGCTTTGATAAATTCATGGATAGTGCTGTATTTTCCAGGAGGGATGTAATCCTTGAATATTTGTTCTATGCCGTTAGCGTTCATCCAGTTGTACAATAAAATATTTTGGCCCTCGGGTGCGGTGGTGAAATAACACGGATATTGGAATTTGGCGAAAGCGACTTCCCTCTGTCCTTCGAGTATAAGACGGTATTGTAGTTGCGTGGTGAAATTCACGTGGGTATTTTTCGGCAAATATCCCTTAGAGCTGTCACTCGGCAAAGTGATGTAAAACTGATCCTTCATGGTAAGGCATTGGCGTAACTGGCAGGAATTCAAGAATTAAACTTGGTGAGGTAACCTTTCCACTGCACTTACACTTATTATTTATGGCGTTTTTACCCTTGACACGTAGTATTTGATCAACTCTAAATGTTTCGGGAAGACGTACGCGTTGCTATTCGGGTTCGTAAAACGTTCCCTCCACCTCCTCGCCGTCAAGATCGGTCATCCTGTAGACTACTGGTTTTCGCAACACAACACTTCTGACTTTAAAAATTTATTCGCTCCAATTTCTTTTGTAGCCCATTTCAAACAGCATTTTGTTTCGTCTAACACGCACCGTGTCACCGACTTTAATTTTTGGCTTACTATTCGGGTTTGGCCGTCGTTTGGCTTACAGGTTATTTCTAACTTGAAGCACATGGGTTTCTGAAACGTCGTCAGGCACAATCTCTATACTGGAATATTTTACGCCATTGTAACCCTAGACGAGATCTTGGAGGACGTCCACATACCGATACGTGTTATCTTTGGTAATGTAGCGCCACATGCTCCCCTTTAAAGTTCTAATGAATCTTTCCACGATGCTTGCCTTCACATCCGGATTTTGAGTGGTGTAATAGTGCACTCCTTGTTTGAGAAATTAAATCAATATAATACTTACCGTTTAGCACTTATAAAACAAAAAACTAATCACACTTTTATTAATGAAAAACCCACCAATTTAGCACATTATTCTTATTTAGAAACAATTTTGTATGACGCTATTTTTCGGGTTTGGTTTTAAAAAGCTAATTATTCTTTCTTACAAATCTGGTCTTTCATTAGTCAGAAATTACCAGACATTTGCGGTCAATTCCTCCATGTAGACAATGAGGGCCATCAGATCCGCGGATGTTTGAGGATCTCCCCACAGTTCATTCCCTAAAAATATAACGCAACTGCTTTGTTTGATATTCAGTATAACTTGAATTAAAAAATATTAAACAGACTATCTACGTGATATAATAATAAGATAAAATAATCTCCGGAGTGTGAATCTTAGACATTTAGTAGCGTTAGCTCGTCCGGGCAATGTGTACTTTATGATAACACACGCCTCACTTTGTAGGGTTAGTTTGTTTTCGGTATCTGTATTTAAAATCCCGACAGTAACGAGCGTCCTCGGCCAACGGCCGAGCTTTACATATATTTCACTATGTGCAGGATGGTGGCCGTTGCAGATGTATTCGCTTTGTTTAGAAATGGCCAGATTTTTTTTAGCGGTGAGAACGTGTTTAGATACTTTCAAACTGTACAATAATGCTTTTACAAAAAAAAAAATTTTTAAATGGTTTGATTTCTGGTACATTTAGGTTGGACTATGCAACGTTTTTCATGAGTGCAGGGGTCACAGAAACTGATGGCATTGGGGTATTTTAAAACACCACCCTTAATAAACACATCATTATGTTATATATATTAAAGACTTGTTCAAAACATATTTTAAATAAAATTTAGTTTTTGGTAAACTCTCCTCAAATAAGTTTATAGTTTGTAATAAATGTACTAAATAAACTACTCTTAAATAAAAATACATCATTTAATTTATTATATCCACTCTTGGATATAAGAGTTTAAAATAATTTTAAGCCATTAGTAAATAACCAACAAAATTAATTACCATTTAACTATAGCTACGAATCAAGTTTTTTCAATAAAATACCCTTGATTATGATAAACTTTTGTTCAGGCATACATTTATTCAAGTATCATCCAAAAGTGATTGCTTGGACACCTTCAAATTATTTAGTTTTAATTCTCATAAACCTATTATAAATTAATAAACCTAGAAAACTCTGTCATGGTTTATTGTAATTTTTAAATAAATTAAATGTATACACTTTGATTTAACAACAAATAAATAATGAGTGTGTCTGTTATAAAATTACATTTTCTCACTTAGATCCGTTAGCGAAGCGTAATCACTCATCCTGTGTTGCTTGTTTAACACTCGAAGACAAGTTATACATTGAAAGAATTCCAAAACAGATGCTGATATTTATAGCTGCTACCAGCTAAGGTTTCGACAGAGCGACTATATCTCCAGGGAAATCCCATTGCCAGATAGAAAGAGAGGGTTGTGACATAATTCAAGGTTGTGATCTATTCCTGTCTCTATTTGTCTTGTTGAGCCGCCAAATGGCGGCATGTATGAATCACCAGGGTTGCGACAGTGTGATGACGTCATCGGGAAAACCCATTGCCAGGGGAGGGTTTTCAGGGTCAATGACCTCATGTACTAGCAGACAGTTTCAAGATCACAATCTATTCCTGTCTCGACTCGTCTTGTCGAGCCACCAAACTGACGCCACTCATCAGGGAAAACCCATTGCCACATACATGGGGAGGTTTGCGACATCATTCAAGGTCGTGTTCTATTTTTGTCTTGTCGATCCACCAAACTTGTACCAGTCATCAGGGAATACCCATTGCCACATAGAAGGGGAGGGTTGCTACATCATTCAAGTTCGTGAACTATTCCTGTCTTGTCGAGTTTCCAAACTGGCGCCAGTCATCAGGGAAAATCCATTGCCACATAGATGGGGAGGGTTATGCCATCATTCAAGTCCACGATATATTTCTGTCTTGTCGAGCCACCAAACTGGTACCAGTCATCAGGGAAAACCAATTGCCACATAAAAGGGAGAGGGTTGTGACATCATTCAAGGTCACGATCTATTCTGTCTTGTCGAGCAGCCAAACTGGTGCCACGTATCAGAGAAAACCCATCGCCACTTAAAAGACCAGAAATAAACTTTTGCTACATTGAAGGAGGACAACAGGTCGTTAACCCCATATCGTCAAGGAAATAACCAGAGGGGAAATTCAGGTCAGACGGAAATATACTGGCACCAGGTATGGGTTACCTGGGAAACCCCAGAGAGGAGTGTTGCGACATAAAACGCAATGATTACGTCACACAGCTCGGGGTCAAAGGTCAAATTGGGGCCATACGCCACCCTAGCTACTCTTGGGTAAAAATTAGTTAAACGGCAGTTTGCTGATGAGTGATTTTCAAACACTCAACATATTTTGAAAATGGCTTTATCAATTTTTAAGAATCAAATAACAAAAGCTATTATGTATACAAGTAGCGAGGATTTACTCCATCTAGATATCATATTCTGAAAATTGAAAAATGACACGTTGACATGAGAATTGAACCCGATACCTTTAGTTTAGTACGCCAATGCTTTGACCACTGAGCTATACAGGAATCGTTCCGTGTTCAGGGTCATTCTTCTCTTATGCATAGTAGCTTTGGCTACTTGATTCTTAAATATGCAATCCCTTACAATTATAATAATTGTACAAGTGGCAGCAATAAACCAACTACCGAGTCAAAGGTGGTTGCGCTATCTGATAGCTCGTGATCGTAATAAAATCACACATTTGTAGACGACGATTTCCACACGTCCATAATAGATTCTGCCTTAAAATATGAGTGAAGAATGACCTTTGAATTGGAACGATTCCTGGATAGCTCAGTGGTTAGAGCATTGGCGTACTAAGCCAAATGTTCTGGGTCCGATTCTCATGTCCAGGTGTAAATTTTTAGAATATCTATCATTTAAAAAAAATCTATATCTGGGACATGACAAATAAAACTCCAAACATGTTTTTTGGAGAAAGTTTCAATTTGAATATTTAAAATAATTGTTTTAACAATTTGGTTTAAGATGGATAATAGTTTTTTTTTACACTATTAATAATTATGTATATTTGTTTTTCTAAAATAAAACTATCATAGACTAGTTTATTTATAATAAGTTTTTGCAAAGTTTGAATTTTGTAGAAAATAATTTTAGCGATTTTGTTTAGAAGTGGTATAGAAGGACCCTATTTTTACATAATCAAAAACAATTTATGAGATTATAAAAATGACTCACTGTGATCAAAGAACATCCTAATGTTGATAACCACCCCTAACGCATTATATTCGAAATGTAGTGCATGCTAGTCAAAATTGAGTTGGCCGGCTTTTAAACTAACTACCTTGCGGAAATGGCCGGTATTACAACTAATTTTAGCATTTTCCAAGCTTTATAGAATGGAATAAGGCCGATTTTAAATCAATTTATTGATTTGTACATGCACCAGATGAAGTAGGATAAGAAACACATATAAAGTGAAAAAAACACACTATACATATTTTACTGTATATGGAGGTAGGCAGTTTTGAAACTATAGGATACAGTTTATACTTTTTTTATTACTCTTCAATGTGGCGCTTTCACTTTTATTTATATATAATAACACTAAGAAGTACACTGTTTCAGATTGTGTGTACGTACTAATTCTAGTTATATAGTACTTAATAGTAGTAATATGTAATAATTATTTTAAAATCATAATAATTTATTATTTTCATATTTAATTTGTAATATGCATAATTTATAGTGATATATGATTCATAAAAAATATCTTGTAGTTTTTTATAATAATTATAACAATAAAAATCTCCCTTGAAGAATAAGGTTCGGATTAATTAATTAAAGGAGATTGTTACTAGCTTTCTTGACTCTTAATGTTCATGTCTCGTTTCGTGTTTGTAGATAAATTTCCTTTTCATGTTTTGTCTCGAGCACTCTAGTTCACGTTCAAGT
Source organism: Timema shepardi (assembly GCA_902151425.1). Classification (NCBI taxonomy): domain Eukaryota; kingdom Metazoa; phylum Arthropoda; class Insecta; order Phasmatodea; family Timematidae; genus Timema; species Timema shepardi. Next base: position 190,979 of record CABFVX010000352.1, read on the forward strand.
TTAACTCGACTAATAGCTTAGAGAGAGAGAGTACAGCTTTAATTAATGTTGTATGAGCACATATATGCCTAGTTTGATGGGTTAGAAGCCCAACTAAGCTCTAAAGTATCTCTTTGAGGGATTTAAATACTCGCTAAATTAATACCTTGTTTGTAGATCTTTAGTTTTATCCCAGTCGATAATTAAATAGAACATTCAATAATTATATTTATAATCCAGCCTAAAACTAATATATAAATGTTTCATTGTTATTTGGTGGGTATTGGTGATGTCAGTGAAGAATCCATGAGGAGTGTTGGGGATGCTATGTTGACTCTGCCAGTATTACTGTGGGGCTGTTGTTTAATAAGGGCTGCGTGGGGGATGATGTGTTTACACACAGCAAAGTAATCATGGACTTGCAGGGGGTAGGTCAACACAAATAAGAGGTTGAAAAGAGGGGAGGGATATTCATCTTGCCAATATCATCGTCGTGAGGGTGTAACATAGTGACAGTCTACCATTCAAAACAAACCCCATCATACCTGTAACACAGTGATAGTCTACAGTTCAAAACAAACCCCATCATTACCTGTAACACAGTGATAGTCTACAGTTCAAAACAAACCTCATCATTACCTGTAACACAGTGATAGTCTACAGTTCAAAACAAACCCCATCATTACCTGTAACACAGTGATAGTATACAGTTTAAAACAAACCCCATCATACCTGTAACACAGTGATAGTCTACAGTTCAAAACAAACCTCATCATTACCTGTAGCATAGTGATAGTCTACAGTTCAAAACAAATCCAATCATTACCTAATAATTAATAGCAAATCCGGGTTCGATTCCCGTGTACAGATGTCATTTTTCAATATTCAGAACAATCATTACCTGTATAGCTGTGACATTGACAAGCCACAGCTCAAAACAAACCCTGTAACATAAGGACAGGCTATCTGGAGGAGTCCTTTTATCTTTCTAGCAAAGTTTGAATTTTCTACTACATTTAAAGGCGTTTTTTTCTTATCTAAGCCCCTTTTCCCTTATTGTCAGTGGTCCCATTTAAAATTTGAGACGTTTCTGTTTATTTTAGCTAGTAGCTTTACATTCCTTCGGTATTGCAGTTTTCTACCAAACTGATAAGCAGTTTTTATTAGCTATGGAAATTTTAAACCCCTTACACCCCCTCCCATTATATGTTCAACTACTACTTATAAATATCAACTTTTAAAATGTATTAGGTAATATGTAGATGTATTTATACCTGCCTGCCAAATTTAGATTCTCTACCACATTTAATAGTAATTTTTATGTTTGTACTCGTCACCACACCTATTTCCTGGAGTTCCATATGAAAATTTAAGGTTTTCAGAATCTTATGACTATTTGTAGTGCTCCCTTTACCAGCTTGCCAAATTTTAGTTTTATACCTCATCTATAAAGATTTTAATTTTAATTAAAGCCCCATTCCTATTTTTTTAGACTTATTTTGAAATTCCCCTATTTTAGTTTTCTTTATTTATATGGAACAATCCATCTACCTTCCAGCTTATCTGGAAGTGGGTTTTCTTTTCCGGACAGATCTATTCTCAGCTTTATTTACCAGAGAGTTAAAGATACATAAATAATTCTATGATCCGCATGTGCCCTAACTATTAATAAATAACTTTAAGTTTTTGCAAATTTAATTTAACTTTAAATTATAGCTAAGTTTATCTCGAACACTATTTAAACGGTTTAGGTAAGCTAAATAGATGTTTACTCATGAAGTTATTATAAGCTAGGGATGTAAGTAATAATGTGTTCAATTGTTTCCAAATATAATATTACCGCTATTTTTTTTTTGTGACACAAACGAGTCAAACGCATCGACTGTGTCTTAGATTAAAAAAAATATATCATATAATTATTTGAATATTCAAAGCAAAGTGAGTATTAATGTTAATAAGGTATTATTTAAATGTAAACTCCCTCCTCATTCCCTGAAAGGTATTACTAAAACTTATATAACTCTTGTAAGTTAAACCAAACAATCGTAGAATCAAACAATTGAAACTTGTTCACGTTTAGGGTTAACTATAAGTTCATTACTCAAACAACCTAGAAATAATTCTCCACATTCTCAACATTAGTTTTTGGGTTACTGTCTAGCTGTAGATCACAAACGAGCTGTTAAAGTTAAAAGATACATTCTGTTTCATTCCTTTGTTGCAGGTAAGTGGTCTGTCTGAGAACACTAGAGAATTGTAAGTAGTAAAATAACCTAGTGTTTGTGTGTGTGCAACCCAGGTCATTGTACCACGAGCTGTTGGGAACAAGTACCGGTCTGAACTCTCCGTGGGATACACACAAAACATGGAACGGTGAATGTTTATGTTATCTGCACTGAGTATAATACAGGTGGTGACGAAATGGGAGTAACTGTTCCCTTTAATGTGTACACACAGGTAATGACGAGATGGTAGTAACTGTTCCTATTAATGTGTATACACAAGTAATGACGAGATGGAAGTAACTGTTTCATTTAATGTGTACACACAGGTAATGACGAGATGCGAGTAACTGTCCCCATTAATGTGTACACACAGGTAATGACGAGATGGTAGTAACTGTCCCCATTAATGTGTACACACAGGTAATGACGAGATGCGAGTAACTGTTCCCTTTAATGTGTACACACAGGTAATGACGAGATGGTAGTAACTGTTCCTATTAATGTGTACACACAGGTAATGAACGAGATGGTAGTAACTGTTCCCTTTAATGTGTACACACAGGTAGTGACGAGATGGTAGTAACTGTTCCTATTAATGTGTACACACAGGTAATGACGAGATGGGAGTAACTGCTCCCCATTAATGTGTACACACAGGTAATGACGAGATGGTAGTAACTGTTCCTATTAATGTGTACACACAGGTAATGACGAGATGGAAGTAACGGTTCCTATTAATGTGTACACACAGGTAATGACGAGATGGTAGTAACTGTTCCCTTTAATGTGTACACACAGGTAGTGACGAGATGGAGTTCCTATTAATGTGTACACACAGGTAATGACGAGATGGTAGTAACTGTTCCTATTAATGTGTACACACAGGTAATGACGAGATGGGAGTAACTGTCCCCATTAATGTGTACACACAGGTAATGACACGATGGGAGTAGCTGTTCCCTTTAATGTGTACACACAGGTAATGACGAGATGGTAGTAACTGTTCCTATTAATGTGTACACACAGGTGGTGACGAAATGGGAGTAACTGTTCCCTTTAATGTGTACACACAGGTAATGACGAGATGGTAGTAACTGTTCCTATTAATAACTGTTCCTATTAATGTGTACACACAGGTAATGACGAGATGGTAGTAACTGTTCCTATTAATGTGTACACACAGGTAATGACGAGACGGGAGTAACTGTCCCCATTAATGTGTACACACAGGTGGTGACGAAATGGGAGTAACTGTTCCCTTTAATGTGTACACACAGGTAATGACACGATGGGAGTAACTGTCCCCATTAATGTGTACACACAGGTAATGACGAGATGGAAGTAACTGCTCCCCATTAATGTGTACACACAGGTAATAGACGAGATGGAAGTAACTGTCCCCATTAATGTGTACACACAGGTAATGACGAGACGGGAGTAACTGTCCCCATTAATGTGTACACACAGGTAATGACGAGACAGGAGTAACTGTCCCCATTAATGTGTACACACAGGTAATGACGAGATGGAAGTAACTGCTCCCCATTAATGTGTACACACAGGTAATGACAAGATGGAAGTAACTGTCCCCATTAATGTGTACACACAGGTAATGACGAGACGGGAGTAACTGCCCCCATTAATGTGTACACACGGGTAATGACGAGATGGAAGTAACTGTTCCCCATATTGTTGTAAAGAACACTCGAAGCCTTACATTTAAGCTTTTTTGATCCATACTTGTATTTGCAAAAGCATTTATTGGATCCCTAGACTCCAGAAAGCGATTGCAAAGTACTAATTTCTCGTAGATACTTTTTGTTCATTTTTAACATCATTGAGTGATATCATATTCTCATGTAACACAATGAATGTTTTTTTTGTATAAACTTGAGGAAGTGTCCCGTATGTATTCGCAAGTGTGTAGAATTGACCATCTCTGACAGAAACCATTACGAAAATAACATTTCTATGATCCACTCGTGATCTCTCCACCCCAGGAATCATTACCCTCACCACATCTCCAAATTAAGTCGGAGGAAATGATTTTGTTGGAGTTAAATCTATTTTTTTTGTCTTCGATGAGGAGGTTTTATTTTTACAAGCTTTTTTTTCTGCGTCATTTTTCTTCTTTTCATAAAGCGCACATAATGGTTCTTCATCGAATACGTAATTTAAACTTAGAGGTTTTTTAATTTCTCTTTAAAACAATGAGCAAGGTACTTTATTGTCTGTTCCCGCTGCTCCGAGTTCAACATAACTCACTTGATCTCCCATTTCCTCGATATCATCACTATCCTCTTCCAGCATCGCATTTTCAACGTCATCGGCTTCATTATTTACTGCAACTAGGCTGGTTGATGTTGTCCAACATCTCTTGCAGCTTTTCCTCCGTCATTTCTTTGTGCTCTCTCGTTTGTTAGTGAGAATGACGAAAGGTCCATCTTTATATCCACCCAAACATTACTTAATAAGGTGATATTCTTGTTCCTCATGATATGCTCTAGTTTTCATCATCTGGATGAATCTCAAACCCTGTGACCAATTACTTATCCTTTCTGTTTGCATCAAAGTGGAGAGCATATTTTGTATGGTATGCCCTTTTTGAGATTATAGAGCCCTCAACTGAACAAATTTTGTCAGATGGTCTTGATGGACCATAGTGAAACAGTAGTTACGATCAACCTGTGTCTGCATATCTATTAAGTAAACTTAGCCACTACAATTCAGTTAAAAAAAAGGAACGGATTACTAGCCCCTTTATTTGAGATGACAATTTTTTTTTTCCGCATGGAATACCAAGTTTCCGTAACATTGTAATAAGCTCTTGGGTCACTAATATGATATAGCCATAGTATTCTAGATATTGTTTGATTCTCTCTACATTCAAATAATAGGACTAGATACTACCCAGTTTTTTTATTTAGCATAATATGATAGAACCATAGTCTCGTAGATATTATTTGACTTCTCGACACTTGGATAAGAGGAGAACATGTTTGAACCATATTCTCCTAAATGTTACTTAACCTACCTGACATTTAGATAAAAGTACAACATAATAAACACATGGTCTACTATATATTACTAGATCTTATCTCAATTCAAATACAATTTTATATCAGTATAATCTGAGGGGGCATCAAACGTGAGTACAGGAGAACTAAATTACTACGCTGGTTTGAATTTTTAAGTGTCCAAACATATTTTATGGAAGATTCTCAAAAATATAAGTCAACAAAAGATCATAAACTCTCAAATAGAAATAACTGTACTCTCCAAGATTACTAAGTTTGAACTATAGCAGAATATTCTCAGCGTGTTGATATTCCTGGTCTGTAATATTGTATTCATTTAGTTTATTATACAGTTTTGAATAACTTAAGTTGAGAGCTTACCACCAAGTTCGTCTGAGCATTGAGCCCTAATTACCCTTTTACATAAGGGCTGGAGAGGGCGAAAGTTTAGAATGTGTGGAGGTTCTGCTAGGAAGTGAGGAGATGGTTCTGTGGAAGTCATTCATTCTCGTTTTAGTGACTGGAACTCTGTCGATACTTATCTGTTGTGATTCGCTTCTAAGTGGTCATGGAAGGGTTTGATGAGTTTCATAGGCATCTCGAACGAGACGAAGTGTCTCTGTTCTTCCTTATGGTGGTTCAGATGTAGTGAAGAATCGTCTAGCTTCCTATGCCGTTCTATATATTAGGGTCTGTTTGTTGGGGCAGGGAAGGTAATGAAGGTGGTGAGAGGTTGATAAGTCTGACTAGTCCAGGAAGTTGAGGAAGTGATGATAGGGGAGTCCTTTGTTTCAACTATGCTGCGTCTGCTTCCACCTATGCTTCCCTGGGGTGACCCTCTTATGCGTGGTCTTGAAAGGATTGGAGGTGCTTCATAGGCCTCCTGCTCGGGTCGAGGAGTCTCAGTTCTTTCATAATGTTCTCTCTTTGTAGCGAGGAATATTCAGTCTTTTGCGTTGCTTCTGGACGTGGGGGCTTTCTTGTTGAGGCTGGGTAGCCTCTTCGAGTAGGGGTGAAGTTAGTAGAAGGTTGAAGAGGCTAGGTGTTTCAGGGAGTTGGGGAGTATATGCTGAGGGAGTTCTTGGTTCTCACTCTGTCGCGTCGACTTCCGTCGATTCTTCTTCTGGGTGACCCACATCTGTGTGGTCTTGGAACGGTTGGAGGTGCTCCATAGGCATTGGGGTGAGGAGTTTCCGTTCTTCCTTAGTGCTGTCTCTGATCATCTCCTCCACTTGTTTTTGGATGAAGGTCTTCTTTTGTGGGGGGGAGTCCTCGGGTTGGATGAAAGTCTTTCCACCGGATTTAGTGTTGTGTACAGTTGGTTTGCATTAAGGATTGTAGATGTCGAAGGCTTTCTGGTTTTGCCTTAGGAGCCAGTTTTGTTGGATTTATAGGGGGTTTAAATTGCTGCTCTTCTCTGATTCCTTTTTGACTCAATATATTTGGTCTTTTCTTCTTTATCTGATTAAGATGCACGTCATATGGTAGTTGATTAGTACCTCATAGTTTGTGAGTCAAGGGTGTACTAGTAGGATGTCTTCAGAGAGTTCGTCAAAGATAATGAAGGTGATGTCCACCCTGGTTTTTCCTATATCCACATGGATCTGGCAGTGGCCTTTAATGATGAGTTTTTTCCTTCCTTGGCTAGTTGCACTGACATTAATTTGTTGAAAATGGTGTCTCGTGTGCGCAAGTCTAGAGTCGAAGTGTGGGTGAAGTTTTGTGAAATCCTGGAGTCGATAACTGTTATAAAGGTTAGAGAGGGTGTACTAAAGGGTATTCTGGTTAGGCTTGACTGAAATTCGCTGCTTAATATGGATAATCTGCTTAGGGGTTAGCTAGGTTGATTCTTCATTCCTGTATTCCGTTTTCCGGAGTGGTTGATCTGGTCTATGCTTCTAGTGGTCAATCTGTGGTACGTCTTGAGTGGAGTATGGGGCAGTATTGGTGGTAATGACGCTCTGGACAGTAGTTAAATTGAGAGTGCAGTTGGGCGATTTCGTAATGAGTGAGGGAAAGTGGCTTGACTGGTAGTGGTGTCGGTGGGGAATGGTGTTAAGGAAGGAAGTCACGTTTAACTGCTTGTACCTCCTCTATTTGTTGTTCTAATAAGGTGGGAGTGGGGTGCAAGTAATGAAAGATTGGATAGTAGGCTATAGGATTTCACTGATAAGCGGGTGGATCTGTTCAGCAGGGACTATGAGAAGTAACCGCTTGTATAAATATATATTTCTCAAAATAAAGTTATCGTCGGCCTTGTTCGTCATCTGTGCTTATCCTTATATTTTGGCCTGTAGTTTAACCCTTGGTGATGAAGAGACAAAAGTTCCTTGATCCTCTTGAATAGTTATTCCCAAATGTATGAAAATCCTTCGTAACATCTCCATCATTGCGTAACATCTTGACTTTATTTGTTCCTTGCAATCATAGTGCACAATTCCCTGGATGTATCATTGTTCTGAAAGATGGCTTCGCATTTTTGGCAGAAAGCAGTGGGATCTTCATGGTTGAGGCTGACAAATTATGAAAGGATTGTTTGGAAGGTGTTCGCAGGTAGAGAAGTGTTCTTGGTCGTTGAAGGTGACTCTCAGGCTTTCTGATTTTGCTCCTGAAGCTCAGTGCATCCTTCTTGTTTCTCTGTGAAGGGTTGGCAAATAAATTGTAGTCTGGTGGTGTCTCGGTCCTGGTCCTTCCGGACTAGGTAGAGGAAACTATTCGTCACATCTGTCGCAGTATATAGTGCGGTCCCTTTTGGATGGGTAGTTGGAAATCCCGCAATGGTGTCGGGTGCGTCTTGGCATGGTGTTTGTGTTTTTTGTTGATCGACGCCATCATGTTTGTCTTAACTTGGAAAAGTGATCTGTTGATGTCTTTGGTGTGGATTCGTTGAAGGCTTTTGCCTTTAAACTTATATTTATTTCCTTGTTTAGACCAGCCCAACGTTATAGCACCATCTTGTTATCGTTCCAGCCTGCACGTGCAGCTGGTTTTATCTATCTCGGTAGTTCGAATTCTTGTACTTTTTTTTTTACCTTTGCTGGTTGTTGGAAATTTTGGCTGATTCTTTAGCTCTTTATTCTTTCTAGAGGTGAGAATGAGAACTGGTTGCGTTGAAAAGAAGGATAGTAGATGTGTAGAGGGGAAGGCGTGCTACATTGCTTTGGATAGGGATTGGTGAGTGAGGAGGAGGGTAGATTAGTGTGGAAGTGATGAGGGAGCGCTCTTGACGCAGAAACAAGAGGATGGCAGTCATAAAATGGCGCAGAGGAGCGTCACTTGGCGTGGTCTAAATGAAGGAATCGGTAGACGTGGAGGAGCGTCGTGTGAAAGTGGAGAGAGACGCGTCTTGTAGCAAGGGAGGAAGCATCGTTTGGCAAGAGAAGCTTCCTGTAACAAAGGAGGGAGCGTTGTGTGGGTAGAGTGTAGATACGTCATGTGACGTGGAGAGGAAGAATTGTGGAGGAGAGTGATGGTAGTGAGAAGGGGGGAAACCGATCCGGTTATTTCATAGGTACTGGTGAGAAGGGGAAGATAGAGACCTAGATGTTCCATGGATGTTGGAGAGAAGGAGGGAGAGAGAGGGCCTCGAATGTTTAATGGGTGCTGGAGAGAAAACGAAGAGATATTTATAAGAGGATGAAATATATAAATTTCTTTGAATGCTAAAGGTAAGGTAGACAAGTGATCTGATGATCAGTTTGTGTATTCCGATTATTTAATTTAGAATTTCCCATTTATGTGACACACATGTGAACTTACATAATTGTATGACAAATTATTTACATTATGGCGTGGCAGTATAAATAGTAGTTTGTCTTGTATCTTTAAAAAAATTGGGCACACCTTTGACATGTTATTTTGTTATATAATAAAGGAAGAACATATTACACGTACATAAGTTGATTAATTATTCCTGGTTATTTCCTTATAATCAGTATTTGGCTTAATTCGTCGCACTGCACTTTGTTGGGGGTGAGTGTTTCATTGACGCTGGTGCGTGCCGGTTGGAGTGGATCAGAAGGTGCATTCCTTTTAGTCTTGTCTTAGGGGCGGTCATTAACTGTAGCGTAAAATACTGATTATCAAATTTTGACGCAATCAGCGCTCGCCTCTCCCTGGCAAACTCAATTTCGGTTCTTGTGCGAATAATGTTATCTTTTGTTTTTATATATCTTTAGAACGTTCATAACAGGATGTAGTGTGTCCATGTTTCTGTCAGGTCACCAAGATGTATGTAAAAACGCCCCAAGGGGCATACAATTAAAGAAGTGTAGATTGATGCTAACACGATTCTTTTCTCTTCCCAACAATTCTCAAGAATTTGATTCCATTCGATAATTAATTATGTTATATAGGTTTTAATCCTGCCTCGTGGCAGGTAGGAGTAGGGATCAACTAGGAATGGGTTTGTTAATTTTAAATAAATAGCTAGCCTTAAAATTAATCTCGATATTCTACAGTTTATTTAAGAATTCTGGGTATTTCTTTATAAGGACAATTTAATCATTACTTTTCACTGCCTATGTTTTTTTATGTCTGCATCATGGTGCACTCTTGAGAAGGCTACATCAAGCTGGTCATGACTGAACTCTGGAGTAGTAAGGTATACACCTACTCTGTCGAGAGTCTGACCCTGGGAATTATTAGTTTTCATGGAAACTGTCAGTTGGACTAGCAACTGTTGGCATCGAGGTTCGAAAGGCATGTTTGTATCGATAGTTGGGAGATCCATTTGAGGTATAAGAAATAGGTTACCTTGGGCGAAACCTGGAAGAATGATTTATGAAATTAATTTTTCGTTCAACTTACTGATTGATAAGCGAGTTCCGTGAATTTTTGATATTTAGATTCCGTAGATACATTATTATTACTTATATTTTAAAATTCAGTTTATGTGTAGCTCAACTGGATAATTTATCCCTTTACTTTTTTTAATAGAAATTAATATAGACCACGCTAGAGCAACAAATACTTTCTCCTTCCAGTATTTTTAGAACCTACACATTGACATCCATCTTATCGCCGTTGCTCCAACACAGTAGACATATTTGACGGTGTAAATATAATCACAGCTTAAGACGAAAGCAAAAAGTTTTATTACTTATGTCATTAAATATAAGTTGGTCGGGCACTTCAATGTTGTCATTTTCATTTTATTGTACTTGAGAAACTGTCCATCTCCTAGGTTCAAAAGCCATGAACTATATTTCTGGTCCTGTGGACGCAAGCCGCTACTCAGCGTCAGAGTCACAAAATATTACCTTTAAAGGTTATATTTTACACTCGTTTGTTTTTAGACCAGGCCATTTTATTTCAAAATATTAGTTTTGCTTCTCTGATTAAAACTCTCATCTTCATCTTGGGCGTTGACCTTTTAACTAAAGGGACAGGTAGCTTGAATTGATAATTAAATGTTCGGCCTCCCTTTTAAAGGCTAACAGCTTTAATAAACCCAATTTATATTTAAACAAATTTTAATTATATAAGGAATAACTAATAAAACTAATAAAGCTAAACACTAATTAAATATAGGAAACAAATAAAATGATAAACAATTTCATACTATAGATTTTAGAAACTGAAATGTCTTACTAGGCAATATTTAACACCATCAATAAAAGGCTAAAAATTACCTATACATCCTACTTTATTTGGTACCTTATAAATTTTAATATTGCTTAAAATGCTATTTTATTATTTCATTTATTTAGAGTGGAAAACCATTTAGGAAACCTCCTACCTCCAGTTCACCTGACTGAGATTCGAACCTCAATCTTACCATCCTTAAAACACTATTCTCTGAACATATTACTACTATCTGAAGATATTAAAAAGGCACCGCGAACAGACATATGAATGATATGGTATCCACATAACAGTAATTACCACTACCGCAAAACAAAAAGAACAAATAAGCAATAGTTTTAGAAGATTTCTATGGACGAACCTGTTCTAAGCACGATCATAAGTTAAGTGATGTGAAATAATATATTTTTACAGAAAAAAAGTATCACAGTCTACCAAGAAGCATGAATAAAATAATATAAACTCTTAGAGAAACAATCAAATATCATAGCATCATGGTTTATTAAAAATCATGATGTTACATTGAGCTAAATTAGTAGAAATTGTTTAGTTTCATTGTTCTGTCGCTGCTATATAGCCGTCAGTTTTCATCTTGATTTTTAACTAAGCAAAGCTTATGGAGGCTCTTTAAGATAATCTTTGTTTCTAGGTTTTAAGGTTTTATTAGTTTGTGGTATCGTTAGCTGAGAAATTTTGGGATCAAAATATATGGCTTAGGGTCCAAATATTATCGGTAAAATAATTAAATGTTGGATTTTCTACCTTACAGAAAACTTATTTTAAATTTTGAGCCCCAAATTTCATCAAAATAGAACTAGATTTTTTGGATACGTTGGCCATCTTGAATTTTTATCATAAATATAGCATGCTCAATAGCTTCAATATCAAATTTAAACTTTGTAATACTCAATTTGTACGTTTCATCCGCCATTTTGTTTCCGTTATCTTTGATTTTTCAAGTTTTAGAATTTTCTCATAAATATAGTATTCTCCATAACGTCTACTCCATTTTTAAGCTTTCTAGGATTCAATTTGTACGTTCAGTCCACAACTAGGATCCACAATCATGAATTTTTTTATATTTAGAATTGTTCTCGTAAATATTTTATGCTAAATAGCGTCTGCCGTCTATACCAAATTTAAACACTCCAGGGTATCAGTAAGTGGGAAAACGATCCTTGTATTTTATAGAAGTATGTACATTAAACACAAAATTAAATTTTATAAGGTTCCTACAATATTTCTTAAATTGACTGTTTATACTTGACAGAAGACCATTATAAACATCTTATTATATATAATTACATATACTATTAGGTTAAGTCCCTTTCATCTCCTTCACAGGATGAGCTACCATATATTTCCTGTAAAATTGTTGAAACCAAATTGGAAAGGAATGTATTTTTAGATGATTTGTTTATGATATTGAAGTATTAACATATATGGTCCACAGCAGATCCGATATTAGATGAACTTTAGGATTCAATCACCAAGCGCTCTAGGTGATACGTGAATATGATAAGTGATATGACATTTCTTATATTGCTTTATTGTAACTCATTTTCTAGGTTTTTTTTGGTACTGACATTTTAAAAATGTATTACTATTGTTTCACACGTTCGCTGTAAAACGCGAGCAGTGCCGAGATTTGGTCACGTGACAGCTCTAATCCAATCACAAGAAGTCCGCTTGGCTAGCGTAGCCCGCACTGCTCGAGTAGAGATAATTTCAACTTTTCCAGCGCTTCTACAAAAAAAACCCGCCAAGAAGACACAAGCAGCGCATGCGCAAACTTTCAAACATGTGTAATTTAGCTCAAGATGGCGTATCTCAAAAGTGATGATGAAAAACGAAAGTTTATTGGAAGCCATGAGTTTTATCGATGACAAAATCAAACCCAGGCAGTAAGTAAAACATCTAATTTTATTTTAAATACAGTAACTTGCACTGATTGTAATATTTTCGCTTTTATGTTTGACGTTTCAATGCATCATGGGTAAACAGAAATTCCCAACTTTCCGCGAGCGTGTGAACAGCTGCACCACTAAGCGGTGCTTACTTATTGTACTGCTTTCAAATTTCACCGTACGTGTGAATTCAAGTGACAACTTGAGAACTAAGAATATCTCGATTTCCTGTACTCGTTCCATGTACAGGTGTCTCAAGGTTGGTTTTTGAATGTCTCAATCATGTTGTTGGTGTATGTGTGCCTTGCGTGCGTCACTTGGGTCACCCCTCGTAACTGGGGAAGCGGTTTATCCCTGCTAATGGATACGCCACCAGCCACCCACCCTAGCTCTTGAAACGTTGCCATCCCCTCCGTTGTTGTAACTTGCTCACTACTTTAGATAATAATGACTTTATAGAAAATGCTACAAATAATAAGATTAGATTTGAGAATTATTGTTCGTTTTAACTAACCTTAAATTTTCAGTTCAATATCATTTAGAGATGATAAAACTATAAACAATAGGTACATAATAAACTACTACTACGTGAATTTTAAAATGATTGAAAATTTGGTCGATGATCTGTCAAAATGTTGTCGTAAAACGAGAACACATTTGGCTTCAAAAACCGTAAAAAATGGTCAGAATGATTCATATCCAGCATAGACGACGTTAATTGTCCTCTCAACCTAATCGAACTGCTCTGCCTCCCAAATGCACACATGCTCTCACACCTAGATTAAGCAACTGGATGTAAAAATATACATTTCGTGATAATTTTCTAAGAACCAAATGGGCGATGGTGAAGGAAAATATCCGACCTTTAACAATGTACACACCAAGTAGCACACCCTCTCCACCCCCCCCCCC
>CABFVX010000352.1:204945-218837 GCA_902151425.1 Timema shepardi
ATATGTTTAGTAATAGTTTTTTTTTCAATTAAATAGTCAATATTACTCGTTTATTTTTATTTTCAATCAGAGAAAATATTTAAAAACGGTAGTCTACAAAATGTTTAAAATACTGTGATAAATATCTTAAGAATTGATTATACAAATGGGAGGTGTGGTCGATAAAATTATTATTAGCACCGCGTCTTACTACCCGTTCGGGTTATACGCATATACGCTAATTTGTAAAGGTAGGGTGATTGTGAAATGAAATGGAGAACCTACAGTTTAATGTGGAATCCAAGCCACCCTGGAGGCCTGGCATTCTACACATTCACAAGTTGTGATTAATACGTCTTTTCAGAGGTGAAGGAAGGGTTTGACAAGCAGATAAATCTATGCTGGGGCCGAGGATTGAACCCCGGACCCCTTAAACCCCCAGGATACCCATTGATCAATAAAAATTAAACAACTAGTTCAATTATATACCTTGATTTTATTTTGAATGCAGTATGCACATTTGTGATTAACTTTTAGAAACTAAAAACATATTTCTTGCGGTCAACATTGATAGCATTTTACTTTAATAATCATTAGGGGTTGATAATATCCATCAAAACTAACATAATATGCAGCTTACATAACATAACGTACGTATACTTAGGAGTAGATCTAGTAACTTTTTCCAGCTGTCGGATACGTCAATTCGTAAGAAGAAAATGGGAGTAGCTATGGCATTGTCACTCGACTACCAGGCTAAATTTGTTACTATGCCATTGTAAACGTATAGCTTCTTGCCCTTAATAAGTTGTCTCCGATTATGACTTATGTTCTGAGATATAGCTCAAATCAATATACATCTTGATGAACTCCCACGAAAAGAGTTAAGTGTATCCACTCCTTGGGTTTGATCACGTGATCAACACGATTCTTCTGACCTTCACGATGATCCCAGCTACTGAGATAAAATTATGTTGATAGCAAAACGGATAGTTTTAAAATTGTTTACTCACTTTCAGTGGTTAGAGATGTCTTTCAAATAACACAGATCAGACATTATATGTATATATACTCTCTTTGCTCGTCGGGGGCTCCGCCCCCAAAGCCCTGTGAGTTTTCTTTGAGAGTAAATGTAAAATAATGTAATTCTAGAGCCATTTTTTGATAGGTCTTACAGTTTAGCCACAAGAAACTTCCAAAGAAAGGTCTGCATTGACTTTAAAGTTGCTCTGACATTTCAAATTTTTTTCGGGGGTTAAAAATTAAAATTTTCCCGACGTTTGCCGGCTATAAGCTATAAGTTTGTCAAATTTCAAGTTTCTAGTTCATCTCGAAGTGGGTCAGCTATGTGACTTTATAGTAGTATAATGTAATAATACTCAAAAATTAATTTTTAACAAAACTATCACAGTTATATTTATTAACTACATTAGTTTTAAATTTAGAATATGTATCCGCGTTGTTCCTACATCTAGAAAGCATACATCCAAATACATAAGCTTATATTATTTATTTGGGTCCCGTATCTTGTTTGTTTTGGAGAAAACTTATGTTTCAATCCAAATTAAACTGGATTATCTTATACATTAAAAAAAAAGTTATAGGTATACTACATTTTAAAGTTTGTATATATTTTTACTTGAGTAATTAAAAAAAATTAACGTTTTATTTTTAGATACACCAACATCTCTAGATATATGTTTTTACGAACTTTTATTTAGGCAGAATTTACATTCATGCACAATGCATAGCTAATAGTAAACAGTGCACAATTCATAAGAAAAATACAATGGTTATTAATGAAACATATATACAATCTGACGTGAATCAATTGTCATTTAATAATATAAAATGGCCTAAGCTCTCTGCACTGCTAGATAAAGTCATTAAATAAACTTCACCAAAGGGGTCATTCGAAAAACTGCCTTAATTAAACTGTTGCTTATGAAACTTGAAACTAACCTAATGTATGTGTTAATCATACTTTTCATCATAACTTCCACTGGACGGGTCTGTTTGGAACAAAATTAAATTTGATTTTATTAGGTTCTGATTTTATTTTTGTTGTGAATATTGGGGTAGACCTATCTTTAGCAACAGAACTAAAAGTGTAATATTTCCCCTTTATTTTCAAAAATATTATATACTTACAATCGTATCCATTGACGGTAAAAATAAATAAATGTGAATAACAAACAAATATGGCTACCAAAAGGCATTTCAAACATGAGCACAGAAGCTATGTTTTTTTCTCTATGTATATCGGCATTGATTATAGACTCTCCTCATAATCTCATTGGCCGATATATACTTAGTAAATGATTACTACACTCCATACATAACGTACCAGTATAAGAAGTTAAAGTTAAATAAACGTATATGTAGGCCTACATTATTAATTTATTTCAACTTCCTGCTCACTATTTGCCATATAATATTTGCTACCAGCTATTAGCTTTGCATGAGTATAAATCCAGCCCATTATCAATAAATTAAAATAAAATACAATTCTTTAAGCTTAATCACTTAAATTTAAAATCATTTGCTAATATTTTTTATTTAAAGAGTATTTTTATACGCAATCTTACCACCGAAATACAACTTCTTATGTAAAACAATACAATACCACCTTAGATTGCTGCAAAAGATAATAAGGGTGAACCTATCTTAAGAGTATTATACACTCAGAAGTTGAGAGAAACATCACATTCAGAGGTTCACCTTGTAGAGAATGTTCTCAGACAAACATAAAATAAGATCTACGTTAAATGGCTATGGTTCAACACTTCACATAATTCGCGGATTGATACATCGAATATTACATTAGAATTTTCGAATGAATCCATTTAAAATACATATTCTTTTATTCACGTCAGTCCATTCTTCCCTTAAGCCAACAGTATTTAGAAAATATACATAATGATAAGAAGGTATAGCCATTCTGCATCAGCATTTGCTTGGAGGTAGATAAATGTGTACTATAGTAAATATATATATATTTAAGCACTGCGTTTTACTACGGTGTAATACCATCTTTTATAATAAGGATTTCACCATTTCGAGTTGGAGTTGTCTAAGTGTCAGGACGTCACCACGCTGTTGATTACATGAATTCAGCTCATTATTAAGTAGTCGTTCACATGAAGCCCGGTCAAGTCAGGTCGTAGTCAAGTCGTTGGTCATATTTCAGAATTACCGAGAGAAAGTTATGACAGTTGATACGGTTCTGGGTTTGGGCTGAAGAGACGTGAGAGGATTGCACGCCTGCCCGACAGATATCAGGGTAAAAGGTTTGGTGGTAGTGAGGTGGATGATGAGAGTTTGACAATGAGAGGGTGAGGGATGAATGATAAGCAGGCAGGACAATGAGGTTTGACAATTTGATGTAGTTCCTTTTGACCTGAGTTATTAATACCTAGCAAGAGTGACCATAAGAGGAGAGGCTAATGCAGCGATAACAACGGCAGTGTCCTTTTTGTTGTAGTATTAGCACTTTGATTATACTCTTGCAGCTACACTATGCAAACATCATCGGGCTGGTCAGCATGCTAGTTCTCGAAGGAGTCAGGGCGGCCAATAGTATACGAGTATAAGAATAATTCACAGACTCGTGATTCTATACTATTTTGTTGTTATAGGTAAAGAACCGCTGGAATGGAGTGGTCAGAGGATAAAAGGGTGAAACTAGGTCGAAAATGCTATAAATTTTCTGGTAGAAATCCTTTATTTTTATTAAAGTATAATCTCCTAATATTCCCATTGCACTAATTTAATATTATTTTCTGGTGAGACCCTCTCTGGAAATCTGATGGGGTTTTCACTCAGCGTGTGTGTGTGTGCGCGCGCGCATTCACCCCCACAAGGTAGAAACCTAGGTTATAACGGCCGATTTTAAGCCCTATGTTAGAACCCTATAAAGCTCACCATTCACATTCGGATATCCTTTTCACAAATGGATGATTTTTCTTTTCTTTTGCTAAGTTCAAGAAGCCCCAGTGGAAAACCACACGTGACCAGACATATACGCCTAGCATATACATTACACACAGTGCACTGATGCATTTCCTTTACGGCAGCACTATTAAATTTTTTTAGTTTTGGATGTAGAACCGACTCTACCCCTTTTCCTTTATAATGGCAAGTATTCATGTATTGGGTTTGTTTGTAACTTAATGTAATTTTAACATATCTATTTTATTACGTTTACGTATTAAATTCTTATTTATTTAAGTTTAGCTTATTATTTGCTCATGTATAAATAAACCTAAGAATATTACCGTATTTCTTTACTTAAAAAAGCAATGCTAAATAGTTAATTTTTGTTTTTTGTTTCAAATATAAGGCTCTTATATATATTAATTAATATTTTAATACGTGTTATTTATTTTCGAAAATAATACTAAATTGAATGTTAAAGAGGAATATTGTAGTATACAATATAATTTAGTTTTCATGAACAACATTACTCATTTCTACACTAAGCCAATGTACAATAACAATATGCACACTTTAAACTAAATTAAAGTCCCTATCCTTCTTAGTTTAGTTTACTATACAGGGTGTTTTCAAACTCTTTGTCCAAACTTAAACCACACTATATATGGATGAAAAGACACAAAAATTCCGTGTCCGGAAAAGTCATCTTGCACTACTAAATTAATTTGAAGTGGGACTCAACAACGCCGGGGGTAGGCAGTTGTAAGTACGTATGTGTACATCAAGTTGCATATCACTAGGCGGGAACATAACAGTAGGCTGTTCAAAACTCCCTCCTCGACTTAGTCACAACAGTATCCGTCAATTACATTTGAATTACTACTTCTACTCTTCTCGCCAAGTTAGTTGTACCTTCAACATGAATAACTAGTTCTCTTGCCAAGTTAGTTGTAACTTTATCGTGAATTGTTACACCTCTTGCTAAGTTAGTTGTACCTTTAGCATGAATAACTAGTTCTCTTGCCAAGTTAGTTGTAACTTTATCGTGAATTGTTACACCTCTTGCTAAGTTAGTTGTACCTTTATCGTGAATTGTTACACCTCTTGCTAAGTTAGTTGTACCTTTAACATGAATAACTAGTTCTCTTGCCAAGTTAGTTTTACCTTTATCGTGAATTGTTACACCTCTTGCTAAGTTAGTTGTAACTTTATCGTGAATTGTTACACCTCTTGCTAAGTTAGTTGTAACTTTATCGTGAATTGTTACACCTCTTGCTAAGTTAGTTGTACCTTTATCGTGAATTGTTACACCTCTTGCTAAGTTAGTTGTACCTTTATCGTGAATTGTTACACCTCTTGCTAAGTTAACGCGCTTACTTTAGGGTACTTCTTTCAATTTATTTCATTTTTATTTCTTAGAGAATAAAGATACACATTTAAAGCTCTAAAGTTTGTGTGAACATTCGAACTTTGTGAAGTTTTATGTTTTTCTTGGGTAGTATAAAATATTATAAGAATACCAAATAGTACATTTTTAGAAGGTTTGTTTGTCTGTGTGTTTTTGCCAATAAACTCAAAAAGTACTCGTCGAATCGAGATGGGACTGGGGGCGCATCTAGGATTTTCATGAGTTAGGAAAGGGTGGGGGACGGCCAGTATTTTCGTTAGGGGGAGGGCGTGGCCAGGAGTTTTATAGGGGAGGAGGGAATTCCCTGGACCGGGCTTGAGAAGGTTTTCCTTAGGGAAATTTTTATCGTTTATTTATGTTTTTTTAATTTTAGTTAGTTAAATTATGGGTTAAAAATGTATATCAATTATATACAGTGATTGATACAAGAAGCAACTAGCTAGTGAGAAAAGCCTATTGCGTAACAATACAATTATAAGTGACTATAATATAGATATAATTGGTTTAATTCTTTAAATTATTATTATTGTGAATACTAACTCAACACATTCTTGATGGAGTCGCACTCCGCACCACCCCCTCTGGATCTGTCCCTGGACGGAACTTCATCTGTTGTACTCTTTAATTTCGAGGAAACATGTTAAATCTATACCATCACGCTTTCTTATCAGCGAACGAGGTAGTGTCGAAAAAAACACAGAAATAAGCAGTGAACATTCGTTGCGGCTGGTATTGCCTGGCAGGGGATGACAAGTGATATGAACACGGGTAAAGAGGGGAAGGTTATGAGGAAGATTCCGTGTTTATTAGTGAATAATGGCAGAAAACGCTGCATATGTCAGCAGTGTAAGACAAAAGATCAGTAAAAATTTATTAAATTAACTCAACAATATGGGAAGGGGCAGTGCGTTTATTTTTCTATATTTGACCTTGATAAAATGAGTTCAATTTCAAACATAAAATAGTTTTTATAGTTAATAATTGATAAACTAATTAATTGTTTTAGTTTTTATTGTAACTTTTGCTTTTTGAATATAAAAATACACACACGTTTTATTCACCTTATTATTATATTGTTTTTTAATCCCATTTATTTTCACTTGCAACAAATAAATCAGAAATAACTAATATTGCAGTAATGAAACATTTTGCTAATATTAAGGATGCAATTTATGGAAATAGGCTTCCAAGGGGTACGCAAGCGAAGAAAGTTTGGGAACCGCTGTCCTAGTCCACTAAACACAGGACGTGAGTGTGCATCTGAGAGTGGTCCTGAGAATCCTCACTGCTCGCCCAAGGACGGGAGTTAGCTCAAAGGAGGAGAGGACCACGCATCTAGACCAGTTTGATAACAACGAGTGTTGTGATCGTATATCACATGGGGGGCTCTTGAAGCGTGTGCAGGAGGGGAAGGAACAAGTTGTCTATCTCGTGTAGAGATTAGATCTCCCCTCTCAAAGCCATACAGAGGGGGGTCGCGGATAATGAGAGTGAATCATTAGAAGGCCGTAATGAGCTTACGCTTCCCTCCGTTCTTTGATAGCTAAACTGCATGGAGTATCAGCCCTGGCCTCCCTTCCATATCCCAACCTAGGATCTCTATCTGTGTCCATCTTCCAACTGTTGCTCGCTGGGCTGATACGAGTTCAATACACTTTCCTAGCTTCATCTGAGCCTTCATTCGACCCCCGGATAGCGAACACTTCTTAGCATATTAAACACCTACCTAGCTCAAGTCGAGAGAACATAGAGTACCTTAGTAGAGCATTTGTAGGCTTTTAGGAAAGCAATTGAGCTAGTTTTCTATTCATCGTCGTCGTCATCATCATCATCAACTGTTTCCAGCCTGTGGCCGGGTCAGTTTAGTAATAATAATATTTAGCACCGCGTCTTACTACCCATTCGGGTTATACGCTTTTAAGTACTAATTACTCTAATGGATTAGGAATTGGGAAGGTTGAATTAGAGGAAGTGAACCCGCATTTGCGTGGAGGGAGAGTGGAAAACCATTTAGGAAAAACCACCCCCAGTTCACCCGACCGAGATTCGAACCTCGATCTCCCCGTCCTCAGCAGTCGAGCTCAACACGACAAGCGCGTTAGCCAACTACGCCACTGAGGCGGGTATCAGTTTAGTTAAATACCTCCATCTTCTTCTATACTGTCACCACTCTTCCTCCTTTAATTTCTTCCATTCTTTTCCTCTCAATTCCACACCTTCTGTTATCTACTCTTCCCATCTCTTTCTTGGCCTCCCCTGTGGTATTTTTCTCCACATACTTCAATTCCAACATTTTCTTCGGCATCCTCTCTTTTTCCATCGTCATTACATGCCCATACCATCTCAGTCTTTCTTCCCTACTCTTGTTCCTCCTCGTGACAGCTAACATACTCCTCACACACTCTATTCCCATGACCTACCCTTTCCTTGTCTCTCTTACCATCGCTGCCCATGTTTCGGCTGCATATGGGACAACAGGTACAAATAACCCCCGGTACAATACTTCCTTACACTTCAAGTTAATAGTTATGAATATTATAGATGAATAAATACTTATATAACATAAACTCTTATCCTTATTTGGATTTGTTGAATTATGAATTTCTAACAATACAGATCAAAATAATTCCTTAACCAAGATTTTTCAAACTGAGGTTGTTGATTTGTTTTTAAAATGACGCTCTTGTTCAGGTTTTTCAATTTGGACCTTGTAAGCCTTTGCCATTTCATAACAGCTAAAATATTGAAATTTATACTCATTTTACCAATATTTGAGAATGTGTAACCATAAATCAAGGCAGACATACTAGTATAAACCTAGGAGGTATTACCAACATTATATATATTTATTTAGACTATAGCATTACTACTAACATGGCTCTTAGTTTCAACACAGATGGTGGTACCATCATATATGTTTACTAGCTTAGTTTATTATTTATATATATATCAGCTTATGTATATTTATTTTTATATATTACACAAATATGTATAATATATATTATACGTATATACTAATATATAACTAATATATAGCTGGTTTAAATAGAGTAGTCTTACCAACATACGTTGCGTGTGAATAGGCCGTTCAACCCTTGATGAATCCTTTTCCGCTTACCAGGTCAACACACTCTTCACCCCCCTCTCAGCCCTTCTTGGAGACATCATCCTCCAATGTCATATTGGTGTGCCAGGTTTGCGAGAAACTTTTTACGTGATGAAACATGTCTTTACTGGTCCCGGTGACGTACCCGCAGAGTGTCTCAATCTGTCCGGGACTTCCCCGATAGCGTCAAACACAAAATTTCATTCATTCACGGAATATGATGTTAAACTATTTCCAAATTAGTTTAATATGTTTTGAGCATACTGACATCCAACTCAGAGAAAGTATTATCTTAAATGAGTCAGAAATAGTATGACATGATAAATAAGTTTAGTGTTCCCTTAAATCTATAAAATTGGTATTTGTTTTTACAATCTACCTTTGATTTCTTTTAACAAATTTTACAAACACTTAAAGAAGAGAAGGAAAATCTTGGACCGATGAGATCATATGTAAACTATGATTAAACATTGTAAAAATAGTTAAATACAATTATTTTGTATTTTTTTACTTAACATTATTATAACGCCTGAATTTTTTTTATGTGTTTGCATTTTTTAATACTTCCCCTTTTAATTGACAAAATTTAGCTTTTTTAGCCTTGCTTATGTTAATCCCGAGTCACTAACATAAAAAGTTGGCAGCGCTTTCTCTACTAAAGGCCTACACTGAGCTATTTGCAGTGAGGGAGTGTGATTTGATCTGAAAATCCCCAAAACATTATGGCAACATATGAGCTGTGCAGTACCCGTTAGTGTCACAGGGTCACATTCATCAGTGTGTGTGTGTGTGTGTGTGTATGTAACGTGTGCTCGCACGGGTTGGATTAGATGGAGTCTAACTAAATATGTAGCCATCTTTAAAATAAAATATCGTGGTGAACCCCACAACCCAAGCCTCCCCTCAAAATAATTTCCTCAGAAGCCACTTACATTAAGGAGGATCAATGCTATTCATATGAAAGAAATTCACCCACCTCCTTCGTTAGGAGGATCCACCCTGAAAATTCGAAATAATTGTCAACCCCCTCAAAATAATATCCGCTACTAACTCACTATGAGAAGTATCAATTTTACTCTTATTGGAAATATTCACCGGCCTACCAACCTTAAAATAATGAAAATCAAATCAAAACATAAAGGCCTAATGGGGATTAATATATTTAGAAAACCTTTTCAGATAATCGAGTTCCATGCAAAATGGATGTATTCGTTGTTAGACTATACTAGATGACCAGTGGAGTATGCTGGTTTGATTATAAATTATTGCCCACGACCTCTTCAGACCTGCACAAGTGGGCACGTGGGCAAATACGCCAGGCTAGTCTTTCTATCTTTGTTTATTTTTCCGGAGGCGAGCTCAGTATTAGAATCTCTGCTGAATGTACAAAGGCTGGATTTTAAATGTTTTATTTCACGCGACACCTTCAAACCTGCAGGAAACTCTTCTCTGTTGTTTTTTCCGGATGGGACTCAATATTAGAAACGCTGCTGAGTGTTTTATACATTTAAAAAACAAATTATATGAATTCTTTTTCCCTCATCACGGAATATAGTAGTCTCTATCGAAAACTTCTACCTTTTCTCCCTTCTCTGTGTCTTACCACTCATCAGGGCTGTAAGTTGAAGGTCATTTCCTTTGTACAATTTCGTCTCCATCTATCCTGTTTATGGAGCATCTAAATGTAATTTAAACAAGGGCATTATGATTTGCGATTCACCCGGTTATTAATAACCCCTTGTTGACTAATCACGTGATTTTTTTTTTGTTACCCTCCTTATGTTGAAAATGTTAATACAAGGTTTAGACTAATAAAAAAGCGTACAACAGGGTCACTATTAAAAAATTCTTCGTGCTTTCCTAGTTTTTCAGGTGTGTAGCCCCTGACACAACAATGACTCGTCTCGAAACACAATTTGCTTCTTCGTTTTGTGTCTTACTGCCCATACGGGCTATACAAAAAAAGGAAAAAAAGGAAGGTACTTAGCACACCAAAAGCTGTGCATAGCGTACAAAAAGGTGCTCATAATATAATTTTGTGAAAATCTGACAATTTTCCAAAACAATACTTTTTACCTAACAACTAACCAGCCCCATGTTGTAGTGGTCAGTGCACCTGGGTCCCGAGTTCGATTTCCGGCTGGTATCTTGTTTTTTCCCCGAAAGGGGAATCACACCAATTATCACCAGGGTTTGGTTAGTCAGGCTTAAGTTAGGTTTAAGAGTTTCCATTGGTTCCACAACCTCATACTCACTATCAACATCATCTCATCTCATCTCATCGGGACATGGAGAGAGGTTCCATGGAAAGGGTATCCGATTAGTACATACGGGGATCCCCTGGACAAGGGTACATTAGTACCGGATAATATTTTCACTACCGGGCTACGATCGATGCAGCACAGACACTCGATACTGTTATTACCTAACAACTAGTGAACTAGACTTTTCAAAGTAACTTATAATATAGATGTTAGCCTTTTAAAACTGTTTATTAAGGACCATAGTTGATGGATCTAAGGTGATTGTGAATAACTCGGGACTAAATATTTTCTTGGACAATTTAAAGAGTCCCCATTTATATTTCCATTTGAACATCGAGTAAACAAAAAACACCTATCTTAGCATGAAGTAAGATAAAGTTGAGATAAAATTAATATTTGTTGGTAGCAAAGATAAAGAATATACATTTTAGTCAATGTGAACTACCTTTCGTTACAAACAAAAAATATAATATATTTAGTAAACCTTGAAATACATTACAAGCCCTATATATACTAGAGAAAGTTAAGTTTAGATCAATAAACCTGTCACAATACAGGTAAATAAAAACATTTATAAATTTAAATTAGGTCATTAATTTATGTGGCTTCCGAGTTAGAAAACTTTTTTTAGCTTTAGCATTGTAACGCAAAGTAATAAAATAATAAATGAAGTGTTTCTAGAAACACAGGGGAGTAGAAAGTATAGTATTATAAATCAAGGTCCACCCCTTCTCCCTACAAAGTGAGTTTGTAGGAGGCGAAGATAATATAAAGCTCTGTTGAAACTTACACCCCCTATAATATAATGCCAGTCCATAAAAGAAAACGAGGGAATTGAAATAGAAGTGAGGCAGTTGGTCCTGGTGTAGTCCTCTAGTTAGACTGAGGGTGTCATGGATCTGGTTCGAGTGCTCATGTTTCATTCATAACAGTCTCCACACTCTGCAATATCTCTTCTATAGGCAGATAGGCTTAGGAACATCTTGTTCACAATTCAATACATTCCTTCATAAAATTTGATATATTCATGTCACATGTTTATGTTTAAATACTTTCACTTTTTATAGTAACATCTTACAGGATAATTTAACAATATGGGCAACTACACATTCATGTAATATATTAGATCATTGGCTCTTCCTGTGACAATCCAATTTATATGAATGAGCTATATAGTGGAAACTCGTGAATGAAGGTGCTTTGAAAATACTAATTATATCATAATTAATTAATCAACAGTTTTACTAGTTTTCAAAAGTGACAGATGCCAACCTCATGTTTTAAATATATTGTAGTAGTATTAATATGGCCGCCTCACTGGGCGAGAATTTG
The DNA here is from genome assembly GCA_902151425.1 of Timema shepardi. Lineage (NCBI taxonomy): Eukaryota > Metazoa > Arthropoda > Insecta > Phasmatodea > Timematidae > Timema > Timema shepardi. The sequence continues at coordinate 216,971 of CABFVX010000352.1, forward strand.
TCATGAGGACGTTCAGCTCTAGCGCAATATTTAATCAACGATGCGGTACTTTTAAAATTGTTCACGACAAAATGAAGTCGAAAAATTCCATCAGGGCTCTTTTTCCTTAATAGAACTATATTTTGAGTTTTATTAATATAATTTTTTTGTGAAAATGTAACATTGACTCATGTTCAACGACTTGTTGGGCTCTTTTTCCTTAATAGAACTATATTTTGAGTTTTATTAATATAATTTTTTTTTGTGAAAGTGTAACATCGACTCATGTTCAACGACATGTTAAAAATATTTGTGGATTTGGGAGACTAGGCTTGATGAAAAAAGTGTCGTAGATTTAGGCTTCCTCTAACTAATACAGTCATCTTTTGATAGGCTCAAAACAAGACATTTTAAGATAATTGAGAATTATTGTAGTTTTGGAGTAAAAGTTGTTATCTTTCTAGTGAACAGTGTCGCTACCACACCATTCACTTGGTTGAAAGAGAGACCCAGAAGAAAGAATAACAAACATTTCCTCTCCTTTTATGTGCATATGATCATTAAGCTAACTGTTACACTTTGCGTTGGTTTTTCCCAGGCCCGGATTAAGGCGTGTGATATGCGCAAGGTTAAGGGCTCCCACCCACACCTCAAATAAATCACGTTGACCTGTCATATTTATTTTGTAACAATATTATATTTCATTATCTTCATCTTTTTTTTCCGTAAAATTTATCCCAAACTAAAGATCTAAACTCTCTAATCGAGGGAATGCCAGGCCTCCACCGTGGTTCGGATTCCACGTTAAACTGTAGGTCCTTCATTTCATCTCACAATAACCCTATCATTACACATTAGCGTAAGTGCGTATAACCCGAACGGGTAGTAAGACGCGGTGCTAATAATAATAATAATCTCTAATCGAATCCTTGTCTGTTAACTTATTGTACCCGATATTCGCCGCTATGGGCGCCGATAGCTAGATATTACGTGGAGTCTGACACTACGTGCAACCTTTGATTTTGGCAAACCAGGAAAACATCATATCTGCAGAAGATACCGTTAACTTTTGACAGAAAAATAAACATTGATTTTATATTGACGATCATTTCTGAGGTAAAAATAATAAAATATTTGGCACAGGGCCCCTAAAAGTGTTAATACGGGCCTGGTTTTTCCCTCTCATCGGGACATAGGGAAAGGCTGATTGTTTGGACCAGTAGTTTCAAACTCAAGTTTGTTGAATAGTTAGATTAGTTGACATCTAAGACTCCCAGTAGCACAATACTTAATGTGTCTTTGTAGTTAAAATACATGCTCCCAATAAATGGGTATGTACGCAAGTCCATATCCTGTATCTCTAAATGTGCCTCTCCATCAATGGATTCATCACCAGAATATACGTTTACATCACTCGAATAACTCCCTTAGCACTTCTGCTCATTCCTTAAATTGTATTATTCCAACAGCAAATCCTGGGTACACTTCTGTGTGTACTGATAACAGCTGTCTTTTATCCTCCTCTGAGTGAGCCTTCCAATACACATCAACTCCGCTAGTTCCAGCTGACACCCATACTCAAGAAAACATTCATACTTATCAATATAACATTAAGATCTTTGTAAATAATCTTACTTGACAGTAAAATAATTATTGGACACCTTTTCTGTCATTTGTAAAACAATATTTTATCCGTATTTCAATATGAATACATATTTATTTTATTTGTAACGACTTTTTAAAGATATTCTGTTGGAGGTAGAAATGTATTTTCTAAATATTCCATTAAAATTTGATACTTTCCCGTCAACCATTTGAAGTAACACTTAAAAATCATTTAGTGTCATCCCTTTAAATTTTCTGAATACTGTACTGTAAACACCCCGCC
>CABFVX010000352.1:219120-239749 GCA_902151425.1 Timema shepardi
AGATCGAGGTTAGAATCTCGGTCGGGTGAACTGGGGGTGATTTTTCCTAAATGGTTTTCCATTCTCCTTCCACGCAAATGCGGGTTCACTTCCTCTAATTCAACCTTCCCAATTCCTAGTCCAGTAGAGTAATTAGTACTTAAAGCGTATAACCCGAACGGGTAGTAAGACGCGGTGCTAAATGTTAAATAAATAAGTTTTAAGAATCACCTTCAGTTCATTGAGCCTTCGAACCTTTACCTTCCAGTCAAAAGCTATGGAATGCAACGCATCATTCCGCCAATGGTGCGGCTAATCTGATTTGAAAACACTTCAGTACATTAAAAATATTTGTTGTAAGAATTTTAGAGGAGCAGAGATGTGCCAAGTGTCTTTGACAGAGACATCTTCTCTAATGAACTAGGGTCTGCTAATTACGCGCTCGCTCGCTCGCTCGCCAGTGTGGCCACCCAGTCGCTTGCGCGCTCGCTCGCACGCTTGTCAGTCTGGCCGAACCCTTGAACAATAATATAAGAAATATGTGACACACCTTCCCACGTTCTCAATTGGCAACTCAAAATAAATCATACAATCTGCAGTTAAATTGACCTTCGTACAAATTTCATAATAATAATAATAATCGATGGTCAAAAACAAAAACAAGGAACTAGTACTGTGAAAAAGATATTTACTCGCCACCATCGGTGGTTCTCAGACAGTCTGAACAGTAAAAAAATGCAACATATGCAACATATATCTCCCCAGCCGTAATTGGGCTTAAAAGAAATAAACAACAATGATATAATTTAGAAATATATGTCTTAACTGGCGGTATTAACCTTTTTTTAAAGCCCATATTAGAGAATAAACATGCCAACTCGCGGCCCCACATTTACCCAACATAGTATAAACTTTAAAAAATGTAACACTATTAAATTATCTTCCATTAAATAACATGAGATATAATCTTTAAATGCATAAAATCGGCAGAACTAAAGTATGACGCTGCCAGAATTAATAATGGACCTAAGATGGCGGTACTCTAATATATAAGCTCATCCGTGAAGCGGATGAAACAGAATGTGAGTTAGATAATAAAAAGAGTTCTCCCACAAAGTTGCAAAGTAATGTCAGATATACGGTTAGGTCAAACCGTGCAAATATATTAAGTTTATCCATGGTCTACAAACAAATTAGAAGAGACCAGGTACAGTTAATAAATGATTAACTTAAATATAAATAATCCTAAACAAAAATTTTGGATAGTTACAGCCAAACGGAATTTTGAATAAGCAGATGTAAGCCTATCATAGGACCAATGAGTCTCACCTAGTAATTGTAGTATAATGTATGCCTGCATTACAGAACCCTGCCATTATATATTCGACGAATGAAGTCATTTGCTCTATTGGTGCGGGAACCAAAGAAGAGGGAGAGGGGTAAGCTGTATCAGTCTTCCAGAACATGCTCAAATAGTCACGATTTAAACACGCGACAAACAATAATTATTTTAGTTTCTGAAGACTGCCGACGGTGCGCATCCAATTCGCGCATATCATCCGTCTTCTTTTTCTTGGGCGTGGCACAATTCTTGCGAAGAGGAGTGATCCACGGCCCCTCGAGTCAGTCCGATATTGGTAGTGCCGCGATGTGTTAGTGGAGTGGAGCCTTGCCGAGACGGCTCAACTGGGGCTTGAATGGTGAGCCAAACAATATTTTTTTCTTTAGGTGTTGTAACAAGGTCACAATGTCCCCCATTGGGTGAAGATGAAGACGTCCTCAGCTCTAGGTGAACGAACGGGAGGGGGGCGGGGCGGCGAAGGTGCGTCCCACGAGATTCACAGCTGGGTTCAAAGTTAGTGACGGCTCTGGTATCGCCTTAGACCTTAACAGGTGACCTCTCTCTACCAGGGTTGAGGAAGCACCCAGTGACCACGCCAGCAGACTCCATGGCAGACTCTCACTATGCATGACCCCATCCGGACAGGTCCATCCCGATATAAGTCACACGGGTTGATGACAGCATCGGCACGAAGTTCGGACCATTATCATTGTTAGGGTGGTCAACGTTATGGCTAGCTCAGTAGTTCAACTTCCAGTTGTAAGAAGAGGAAGGGGGAGTGGGAGGAACCGGGAAGAAACAGGAGGCTTCTCTGAGAACACATAACATACACATGTTTACCCTATTCATAATCAAAACCACAATTTAATTTCATCAGCCTTGTTTGCCACTGACATTATTGTATCAAACCGACATTATCTTTCAGCAGAAGCCACAGAAGTACCCACAACCTTCACTAAACATGCCGTAGAGGGTATTCCTCGCCGGGAGTGAACGTTCTTCACAGTATCTCTCGGACGAAGTGACGCACAGGCACACGCGTCACATTTAGAAAGTTAAACGCAAGTTTCTGGCTGAGATTAAGTCTTTACACTAACGTACCACCTTACAGAAAAAAAAGCGAAGGCCCTCCCCCAAATCTATACATACATACATATTCACAATAATATTCTTAGGACGTGCTGATATAAATTAAACCATAAAGATTTTTTTAATATTTACACTAAAAGGAACCCCACATTTATGAAGGTCAATGACACATTACACTACTGCCTTAAGGTGGCTCACGTGTGCTCTACGCACCAAAGATGGGTCAGCTACTTCTTTTAATACCACAGATACAGGAGTGAGGAACCTGTCTACTGATCACGGATCACTCCACTTGTAAGCAAGTTTTGCCGAAGACCTGCCCACAGCCGAGCTAAGGGGAAAACTCTTACACACAATTATGTCCCCAAGCTTAAACATGACAGGGATACGTCCCCGGTCATAAATGGACGCCACCTTTTTCTGTGACCTTTTGAGGTTCTTAAAGGCCAGCCTTCATTTTTCCTCCTACGGGCAGTTTCCAGTGTCGTTCAAGAGGGGGTCATCATTCCAGTTGGCCATCAAGGAGTGGTTCATGTCCCTGTTGAGGAAGATCGAGGAAGGGGTGGTCTTGACTGACTCATGGAACGTGGAATTGAATGTGACGTTAAAAAAGTCAATGTACTGATCCCAGCGGGAGGGATTTTGGTGGTGGAAGATAGTTAAAGCAATATTGAGGTTACAGTTGAATCGTTCCACATGGTTAGGCGACCGGTTATAGGGCTGGTGGTTGCATGCCTGATTCCCCAAGAAAAACACATATCCCCAAGAGCCCTAGATCTGAAACATGGTTCATTGTCGTTCACAACGACCCTCGGGGTTCCTAAGATCGCCCAAACACGCCTACACAGGACATTAACAGTAGTCGTCGACTTCATTTTCCCAAGTGGGATGAGAATGACAAACTTATAAAAAGCGTCCATAGTGACAAGTATAGAAGTGTTACCCTGGTAGGAACGGGTCCGTGGACCAACAAAGTCAATAAAAACTTTTTCCCACGGCCACCTAGCAATATCTGCAGAGTGGAATCCTATTTTAGAGTTGCGAGTGGGTTTCGCAAACAGACACGGCTCACATTTGCGTACCCAATCCCTAACATCTCTAGACATTAAAGGCCAAATAAACTCTTTGGAAGCCTTATGTTTAGTTTTATGAACGCCGCAATGGCCGCTGAGGAGGGAGTCATGAAAGTATTTGGGCAACATCAGCCTAGGTTTCTCGGGGACGAAATATTTAAGTCTACCCTTTATTATAACCACAAGGAGGTCTTTATGGGTATCCTAACTACCTACTTTTCCTGCACGCAATATCTGCGCACAGAATTGGTCCTTTATTTGATGGTACTTAATGGAAATGAAAGATTCCTAAATGGTATGTATGACACATAGTGAGCCCTCCTCCTTACTGTTTCCAACGGGGTACTTATCCTCTGACATGCGAGACAACGTGTCAGCAACAACATTGAGTTTACCGGTGATGTTATGCGTAGTAAAGTTATACCTAGACAGTTTCCATACCCAGCGACCAATTTTACCCAGCTGCTTTAGGTGGTTTCACATCCACTCAGAGCCATGTTGTCGCTATATAAGTCGAACTGACGGAGTTCTAGGTAATCCGCAAATTTCTCGACACCATAAACCCAACTGAGACATTGCTTCTCGTAAATACTATACTTCCTTTCAGCCGGGCTCGGGGTCCTGCTATCGAATGCTACTGGCCTACTGCCTTTGGGAGTTTGTTAATGAATCTCCTTTCCTTTTCAGAGAGTTCATGGGGTTAGCGATGTCAGAGAAGTTTGGGATACATCTAGCATAATAGGCGCACATACTAAAAAATCCTAACACACCCTTAATATTCTTCGGTGAAGGGAAGTCTAAAATAGGTTTGACCTGCTCGGGGTCTAAAAGGAGGTTACCTTCTGAAATAATGTACCCAAGGTACGGGACAGACCTTTTGGCCCAGGTAACCTTCTCAGGGCTGACAGTCAATCCAGCCTCACGCAGGCGCCTCAATATAGTTTCCACGTGACACAAGTGGTCCCCAAAGGATTTGCTATAGATACAAATGTCATCGAGGTAATTGAATATGAAATCATACTTCAGGTCAGCTAAGATGTGGCCTAATACCTTACGGAGCGCTTGCCCCCCAAAGCTTATACCCAAGGGAATGCGATTAAATTCATAAATCTGCCAAGGGGTAATCAATGCCGTGTATTTCTTGGAAGACTCAGAGAGCACGTATTGGAGAAAGCTGGCATTTAAATCAATCAGACTGTAATATTTAGCCCCACCGAGATGTTGGAAGGTGGATTCAATACTGGGTGTGGGGTACGGAATGAACACAATCTTCTTATTAAGTTTTCTATAGTCAACAATCAAGCGATGCCCATGACCTTTCCTCGGAATTATAAATACGGGACTAGCATATGGAGATTTGGAGGGACGAATAACCCCTTTCTTTTCTAATATAACTCTTGAGATGACCATCTTAACCCCCCTCCCCTAATACTCCTTATAAAAGCATTGTAGTCTATAGATGATAATTCCATAAAGAGCAACTTACATACCCATCGCGTTACCGAAACGGGCTTTGATTTAGAAACTAGGTGTGATGACGCGATGATATCTATATAAAGTTGATATACAAAGTCTCACAACTTTTCTTGACAATGGCTTGACAGTCTCGATACAGATACATTGTCATGCAACTTTGCTACTAGTATATAATAGTCTTAAGCGTACCATCTCCCCACACTACAAGATCCGTAAACAATAGACTGGACGGTGATCCCAAAAGTGCTCCTAGCAATAAGGGTGGTTGGTGTAATAGAAGTTGCAATGGGACCCTATTTGTTTATGAAGGGAAGGAGAATTATCAAATAAGTGTTTTTGAGGTGCTTCGACTAAGTAAAAAAGAGATCCTTCCCCAGAGAATGTTTAAAAATGGTATTACCCTAGAAAGTATTTGGAATGACCCTCATTTGGATTTAAAAACCAAAATATATTCCTGATAATGCCTATGAACAATTTTCAATTTATATTCCCCCAGAAGCCATTTAGAGTAGTTATATGAGCCGAATCTGTAAATAAGTTATTACTGATATCTTCATACAGGTAAAGGTAGGTAAGCAAAGGCTAGGGTCTTGTTATTGAACGCTCCAGTCCATCCTGATATTTAAATGAAGAAAACCTCTCTCATCATCAATACACTTCAATTTGGGGGAAGGTTGGTAAGATACTGTGACCTTTTTGACATAGGTACAATCTCCTAGGGATTCTATGAAGAATTGGAGGCTAAAACCCTTAAATTAAAACTACATAAGCGATATGTATAATGTTTAAGTGTGATTTGTGCTAGGGAAGGAACCCCTAAATTAGGAAATATATAGTGTTGTAGGTATAAATCCAAGAGATCAGTGCAGAGATAGTCTCCTTCATAGGCCAGAACCTTAATATGGTGATCTTTATAGGCTCAGTTTTCCTGATTGAAAATAGGAAGGCCACTGATTGCATACAGCAAGTAATCCTATGCCCGGAAGGTAAAAGAAGAGTTGTGATACCGTTTCTTCGAGAGGTAGCAGTCACAGGTATCCACCTGAAGAGATGGCAACCACAGGGAGAGGAAAATTTACACGAGGGTAGTGACGAAAAAAAAGGCATGGTGACCCAGTTTATTTAGAGGCAAATGGATTCCTGAGAAGTCAATTAAGTTGTCATGCTGATCAAAATTGTCATTATAGGGAGGAAATACTACCCCCAAAATACACAAGAAATTTGTTCGTTAATAGAGTACAGCGTATTATGTTAAGAGTGCCCAAATTGTAAAACCAAACACCCTCGTAACATATTAGTGAACACGAAAGCTAGAAGGTGATACGTGGAAGTGGACAGAACCTCACGAAACAATAAATAGGGACCTTACGCGTTTCCCTTTAGTGTGTTCAGAGATTGCAAAACAGGGTTGATAAGTATACAGACATGCAAAACTCGCATTTGCGATAAAGCTAATTCTTACACGAATTCTACTGTTTTCATGCGAATAAACGAATTTGTGGTTTTTCCTAAATAAACACAATTTCTTTGTAGTTTGAGCAAATACCACGACATCCAATATAATTTTCAGCGTGATAACACTGGCGATAGTGCTACACCAGGGCTTCTGTTTGTATGAATAGTATCAGTTTTTCCTTATTTTATAGGTATAAAAGGGATCACAGAATATACAAGTATTTTCATGGATTTAGTTGTTATCTTAGGTTAACATAAAATTACGATTTCTACTTTTACACATTTCAATATTTAAATTTCGATTTTTATAGCTCCATTCTTTTTTTTTCAGCTTTAAAACATAAAATGCGAGGTTCAAGCAAGGTCATTAATATATAATTATGACCCTTACTACAAGCGGTCATGTTTGGCAAAATTGTAACCTATTTATTTTTTATTCCCTTCTTATTTGATAGTTGTTTAGTCTTCTATAGCAACATGTTTCGATGTTATTATTGCCTGGTCTAAACATAAATCGATAATCCATTATTCCGACATTGCTATTTGTAAAACTGGAAGGTAATGATATTGAGATGTCGAGTTTGACATTACTAAGCGTGACATGTTTTGTGCTTATTTATATTTGACTTTTCTCCAAATATGTAAATACTAATTTGACTCATATTTAAGTAAATAATAACATTGCTTTGAGAATATAATATCATCGCTTTCTGAGAAAAATAACACCATTTTTCTTCTAAAAATAACTTCACCTTTTGTATTTAATTTCAATTTCTGTATTTTTGTTAGTTAACTTGATGTATCTATGAGAACATTTTTTATAATTTCATAGTAGCATAAAAACATACCCTCTCATAATTTTCCAGATGTATTAAGGATGTGTTTGCGGAATAAGTAGGCCTACATATTCTATGATTATTTAAATTTGTGTTGCTTGTTAAAGCTTATAAATGACACGTGCTTTTTATATTCTAGATTACATTAAATGCGACTATATGCTATAACGGTGTTGTTCCCATACAAAACCAATAGAATACATCCCATGCGAAAATATACTCACTATATTTTCATTACTCCCATATCATTACATCGCTCATTACCACTATACAATAGCCACATCCGCACTACCACAATTCCCTAGGACAGAATGGTTTACTTAATGGTCTATATTGAATAAAAATTTCTCCCGAAGTTACAGAATTATAAAAATCACCCAAACAAAAATTTACTTATCCAGTTATATTATTAGCAGCTTCAAAGATCTAGTATTTTTGGTATCTTCTTTCCTATTGTAGTATTACATTAATATTAAGCTATTTTCGTGTACACTCCGTTTACCCCGAATGTTAGTAGTCCTAACTTGATAGACTACCTATATACTTTGTTCCTATCTTATAAGCACGCCACTTTGGGACAATGCGAGGAAAGCTTGTCACTTTTCAGGGTAAACGAAGGGTACATCTTACTTGTTGGATCAGTTGATGCCCTTCGGCCACGTTCTCCTCCAAGCTAGATACAATTTTCTTCGATATTTGCCTTAGTATTAATTAACTTCCATGATCTGGAGTTCTTGGGGTAGCTGTTTTCTTCCTCTGGAGCACTAATTAGCTAAATTTTGAATGTAAAGGTAGTTTGATCTGGAAAATTATCTTTGCCAGAATTAACTTTCAAATGATCTCCATGGACAGATCTATTCATACTTTCAATGTTTACGACACATTTAACTGGGCTGCTAATCCTGATATGTTCCCATTTGAGCTCTTCTCCTCTGGGCACCCAATTTTTGAACTTGTGATAAAACTCTCTCATGAGGAGGCTCTCAATCAAGGATCTTGCAAACTGCAGGCTCTACCAAAACTAATATTATTTTGAAATGTCTTTACTTTCGTGCGAGTTGGCATGGCATTGTGTCGTTAGCGACGGAAATTTCGTTCAATTCAACAACACTGGGAAACCGATAACGTTCCAAAGGACTGGGTGAATGGGATACAAACATGTGATTGTACAAGATATGAAGACGAAAGTAAACACTATTAATGTAATTGAATAGCCATGAAAAACGAGTTGCTTGGCTTTATTAGGAAAACATTTTACAATTATTGTTTGCTGCTATGTTAACTGTCTCAAAATATGCACAGATAATAGACGTTTCAATTAATCATTGATTTATTTTAATAGTTATTTCACTTAAGTTCGTTTGGCACAGTGCCTATAATTAAAGATAGAAGTCACGAGATTTATCCACTTGATTTTACTATATTAATTTTATCTGAGTAATAACTCACTTGACAATCTGAATTTTGTATGAATATAAACCTATTTTATTTTTGCAATAATTTTTAAAACCTAAATATAGTAAATTGGTCAAAGAGTTTTAACTATGCACGTATTAATTAGCTTGGTTGTACCTATTTTTAAACATACACGTTTTTATGTAGTAAAACCCATTGAAATAGTTTTTAAATAACTACCTATAAATACATAATTAATTTATAGTTCAAGTATTGTTTTAAATTTACCTTGTTTAGTTATTTTTAAAGAAGAATTTTAGTTTACGTAGGCTCATATACATTCTATATTTTTTAGAAAAGTATTTTAAATCAAATTTTATGTTTATTAATACAATTTTTGAAATGAAAGGTTATATTTTTTGATTAAGATACATTTAAAAAATATATCATTGGTTCAAAATTTGAGCCCTGGTACTCGAGATTAAAAGGAAATCTCTCTGCCAACTCAGCCAAGATGGCTTATATTTCAATGAGAGTAAATTATTTAACATTATTTACATTCCACACATACACATATCTTTATTGAAGGATTGCATGAAATGTTCAAAGCCATAATATTATTTACTTCTGCAAACCTATTTTAGCATTTGCTACAATTAAAGAAGTAACAAGATGAAGGGAAATGCACTTCTTACCCCATTTCACCGTTCCAGCACCTCTTGACTACGGTTCAATGACACAACAAATACCCATCCGAGCATAACCGTGGTGCGTGATGGACTGATCGAGCCCACCCAGGTTTGAATGGTGGCCGCTAGAGGTCGCGGAAGACTGGAACTTTCCAAAGAGCTTAAGAAAGAAGTGATGTCTGTTCCACTCTAGAGGAGAACATTCTAGTACTTTGGAGTTCATTCTCAGAGCTATGTTTGTCACGCGTATCCACCCTTTTGTGATCCAAATATGCTCCCCCACCTTGTTCCATGTTTATATGGGTTTTCAAGCGTATATAAAGCATGTATGGCAACATGACCGGCACTTTTGGACTTGACTCTCCGTAGTGGAATACGTAGCCTTGGCTGCACCACATTTATTAAAATGTAAGAACCAATTTTCTTTTCGACTTGAATGATTTTTTATTTATGTGACCATTTCAAAATTCATCTTTCAGCCTATTATATTTTTTTGTTAGTAAATTAATCTACTTTGCTATCATAGATTGGAATTAAATTCGATGATAATTAATATTATGAGATTGTTCAGAAACTATTATATTGAGCTCATACATATTGTCTAAGATCGATACATATTGAACTTTGAATATCGATATTTGGTCTTTTAATAAAGCTATTACTATTATTATTATTAGCACCGCGTTTTACTACCCGTTCGGGTTATACGCACTTACGCTAATGTGTAATGGTAGGGTGATTGTGAGATGAAATGAAGGACTACAGTTTAACGTGGAATCCAAACCACGGTGGAGACCTGGCATTCCCCACATTCACAAGATGCCTTGTCAGAGGTGAAGGAAGGGTTTGGTAATCAGATAAATCTGTGCCGGGACCGAGGATTGAACGCCGGCCGCCAGCACAGAAGTCTGACACCTTACCCCTAGACCACCAGGTCACCTACAAAAAAACTTATATTAAAAAAAAAGTTGTATCTTATATAGGGCCTATAGCCAATAAAAAAAGTCAATGATCACGATGATATATCCCTTAGTATATAACCAACCATGATTATTTCATCCAAATAGCAACACACTTTATCCTTATATAATCATACATTTTACACTTCATGTTTAATAATGCTCTTGCACTAAAAATGCAAACTGTAAACGTGTTTGTCGGTATAATCCCTTGATATTATTGAAGACAAACTCATGTTGGGAACATTCTGCTTGTCTGAGCTGTTGATATCCATCTGACAAATACATTTTTGTAAAAATATTCACCCATAAAGGTTAAAGAAACCAAAGATGAATTTGATGAAGCTATATACAAAACTTGATTCCGGTTATTTAAAAATTGGTATGAGCTTTAACGACACTTTTTTCCAGTAGCTAGAAGCTTTGATGGCATGTGTAGTACATTTATTGATTTATATATGTTAAGGACATCTAGTTGGCTCCCTTTGGCTAATCCCAGAGATTGAATGCCTACCCCGAATAACGATCTAACCAACAAAAGTGAAATTTTTCAGGAGGTAAAAAAAAACACGCAATACAAATTCCTTCTTGTCTGGCAGTTTTTCGTAGTTATAAAGGCATTGATTGACCTCTCTTTGCATAGGTTATACTAGTCATTGAACTAAAATAGTAGCCTAATTTAAGTAAGAGTAAAAATTAATCAATTTCAGTAGAATAACGATCCAACCCTCTCAAGATGAATACAGATCTAACCCCCAAAGGTACACAAAAAGCACAATTATGTTATATTTCCCTTCACTATCTTATGATAATACCGTAGGATATATATAGGACCTTTTTAAGGGGGCAAAAATATAAATTTACTAAGCAGATTATGTTGCTAAACTTCTTGAGACCATATTTACTTTATTATTAAAACACATGAGGCTCTGAAACACACTTGAGGTTGACATAGTATCAAAATAATACGAAGTAGCCTACTATTATTACAAGAACCTGGTCAATCTTTTTACAACTTTTTAAAGACACAGTGAATAAATAATACTTTTCTCAGACCTATTCCATTGATTATATACAATGCCAATCTCTAAGAAACAAGCATGCCTTTTATTGTTGAAATATCAAATTCAATCAATGTCAAAACAGTTTTGAATATTTAAAACATATTCAGAATTCGCTCAAAGTATTAGTCAGAAGATGGTAGATTTATATAAAATGAATGGTATTCGGCTGGGATAAATTTGCACATGTCCAGAAGATCTTTCTTTTTCTCCTTTTTTACCGGAAGTGGTTCATTATAAAGAGAAGGAAGTGACAAGATGGACATTTGGATTGGGTTTTCATATCTGCCTTTCACTCCTCTGCTTTTCTTTTTTATGATAACAGAAATCCATGGCTGAAGTGTGTTATGACTCTGTCGGTATCGTAATGAGCCCATATCATCTGATGAGAATTGAATCCACTGGGCTGATGTGATTTTAAATTCAGGATCCTTCCTCAACGATTTTTCAATCACATTCAGATTAATGAAGTCCTCCTGGTCCATGTAATACACTAGAAATGAGTTTGATGGCCGTGCATGAACTACAACTTCAATCCACTGCTTGGGATGGTAAACCACACTTTCTTTCTTCTTCCTTTCGATCAGAGCAAAATCCCTATCACAGGGTAGAAAGCTGTGGCCAGAAACTAAGAATTTCTGGTCTATTACTGTGAAATATCTATTCACAGTCAGGTAGTGATATAAAGAAACACATCGCCAGTTGTTATTTTGTCCAACACATCTGTCTGACCAAATCACTAGATGCCTCATTTCTCCTGGCTTTAGTGGCTCAAAATGAAGAATTATATATTTCAGAAGACACGATGATACTTCCGCAGATCCCCTCTTGGCAACTGATTCATGCCACATGAACATGTGGACATTATCTGTTTTCATGTTGTGAACAGCTTGGTTATAAGTGGAAAGCTGTCTCTGATAGAAGACGGAGGAGTGTTGTAAAGTTGGACAAAACAGCACTTGCTGCATATCAGTGCACAATACAACATAATCTGTATTGTTTTTAGCACGTTGTGTGTCTTCTTGAAGGGCTTTATATGCAGCTTCTGCCTTCATGTGATGTAGTGTGCTTTTATGTATTATTTCATTTTGTTTCTTTTCAGTAGCTGCTGACACAAGTTGCATGTACATCTCATCACAATAAGTACATGTATCTGACCTTGGCACACCAAACCTCAGTTTAAAATCACTGCGGAAAATGTCTCTATACAAGCTAAGAGAACATTTTACTCCAGGATTGCTTTCGAGGAACAGATTGTACATTTTATTTACATTAAGATCTGAACTAAGACAAAGGTTTTGGTTTTGGTGTCTTGAATAGTGACTTTCCTGTTTGGGCATAGACTTAATATGATTCCTTATGGTATCCTTAATGCTGTCTTTGATGGCCCTAGGTCTGTTTTGGTGTTTCCCCCGCTTGTCTGAAAGCTCTTTCCCATATTTAATCTTTTCCTGTAGGGTTTGTACTCTTCGTGAGGAAATTTTATATGTGTCAAGCAAAGTATTTTTACACACACTGTACTCTTTGTTTTCAATAAACAAAAAATACTTGAATGTGCACTGTCGCCGTGAGATACATTCTGGAATGTCTCTCCTTTTAATACTTTCACTTTTGATACATTGTTGAGCAAGTAATCTCGACTGACTATCATAAGAAAGCTTGTAAAATTCTTGAAATAACAAGAGTCTCGACTCTTTTGTCAAATTGTTGCAGTCGTACATACACTTGCAGACTCGAACCTGCACAGATACATTTTACAATATTTTAAGGAAGCTAAAACAATACAGAAAACGTTTTGAGAGTACCTCTCTTTTAGCAAACCAAAACTATATATATTTATATTTAAAAGTTCATAACTTCACACTATATAATGCTACAAAAGAGGTCTACTCCATCCAGCAACAAAACTTATTACTTGTTACATAATCTCACGTCTGGGTGATTTACCACATCTAAACAAAAATTATTTTTATAGCTAATAATAAATGTATCAAACAAATACAATAAATAGATAATTAAATAATATTATTCTGGTGCCACGTTTGATAAATGAGGGTTAGATCAGTATTCTACTCACTTCATTTGGTGGTAGTTTTCCAGTTTTAAAAACACCCTTTTTTGTTTTATAAGGGTTTCCAGAATTCCTTGCTGCCTTTCTTAACGTGTCCTGCCACTCTGTTATCCTTATCTTTCGTCTTCTTCCCTTGTTCAACTGTTTATTCACACTGTCTGTTAACACAACACCACTATGGTCCGCCATCTTGATGTGGGTTAGATCATTATTCTCAGTACTGCCAACTTTGCAAAGCCACCATTCCTTTACCTAACAATATATTCTCTATCTGAACAAAGATTATAACGTCTGGTGAGGGATAGATCACTATTCCAACAAAATCTCAACATTAGAAAAAATGTGGGTTAGATCATTATTCAGGGTAGGCATTCGATTATTATAGTGATTGTAAAAAAATCAATGCACAAGAGCTGAAAGATACGGAATATCAGGCCAAGGCTGCACAGTTGAAAGCGCAGAAATGTATTTGGCTCTATTATAAAAATTGGGATCGCACGTGTGGGTCCGGGGGATAGCTGAATACATTATCCACTATCATTGTTGTTTACCACATTAATACGGGTGCATTTCAATGAGTTTTGACTGCTTGTCTTTGAAATTCTCGCACTAATTATGATTACTGACAATGGTTTCTCCTAAATTATTTCCTATTCTCTCTCTATGCAGATGCACGTATATTTATTTTAATTCAATTCGCATCCCTCTCGTTTCTGTAACACCTTCCCCAGGAATTCTATATGCATATCTCTCTCCAATAATGCACTAAACATATGGGAAATTCTGTGTGTCACCTCTATCAAATTATATTATGAATAAAACCTGTAAATAACGAATGTTTAGTTAACACAAAGCATAAGTTTGTACACCAAGATGTTGAGTTTTGCAATATTTCAGGTTGATAATGTCCACTCAACTTGTGGTTTACCTAAGTTGGTATTTTGTTTAAAACACATTTTCATTAAAATATAGGGTTGAACAAATATTAAAACTGCTTAATTGAGTGGTGCAGATAAATACAGATGACAGTCTGTTAAGTAAAATGTTTTTGGATTACACAACTTGACTACAAACTTAAAAATTTGGGATTTTCTTACATCGCGTCTTACTACCCGTTTGGGATACACCTTTATACATTAATTACTTCAATTTGGTTATGAATAAGAGAGAGGTCAAATTTAAAGATGCACCCGCATTGGTATGGAGAGAGAGTGGGAAGATATTAAAGTGGAGCCCCCATCATTACACTTGACCTCAATTCGAAGCCTAATCTCACCATCAATGGAAGTCTAGTCTATAGTGAGTGATGTCTGAAACCATTCGAGCACCAAAGCGGTTTGTAATTTCTTTTATCACCGCGTCTTATTACCGGTTCCGATTATGCGTCTTATACGTCGTATGTATTGTACGTCTAATGTGTTGGGGATTAGGAAGGTTGAATTAAGATTAGGTTTATCCACATTTACGTGGAGAGAAAGAGAATAGAGAACCATTGAGGAAAAACCACCCTCAGTACACCCAACCGGGATTGAACCCTAATCTATCCCTCTTAGATAGGCTAGTCTATTCTGAGTGGACCATGTTGCCATAGAACTGGGTTTGTAATTAATTAGTAATGCACAAAACATATTCTATGCTCAACATATTAGTACGTTTTCAATTATTATTAATAACTAAGCTTAAGCTCTGGTTTATATTTTTAACTTAAGTCATGTTTTGAAATCCAGGGTTTGGTTTATATAAGTCATATTGTATTACCAATCCATAGCTTGAAAGTAGACGTGTTTAGTTACACCCCTATTCTATATTACTGATCCACTTTGTTAAGCCTACTTCATCCACCGTGAAAGCTGTATCGTAAGCAAAATAGAGGAGCAAAGTCATTGGGAACATGTAGAGGGTGTTTTTAAAGATAAATAGGGGTGGATGTTTCGCGTATGCGTGTCATCCGTACTTCTCTCTTTTTCTTTTCACTTCCCTTAATAACCACGCAGTGTTCTCCCCTTTGCCACCCCTTGGGAACGGTATTCGTGCCTGATCGACCACAATATCATCAAGTTACCCCCACCCTCAAACCTTCTCCACTACTCTTTATCCTTCAATGCTGCGCTGGCTTTTGATGTGATGAAGTCCTCCCCTTCCAGTTCGGTTCTTTACACTGATTTAACCATGTGGGCCAGTCGGTTTATTTGGAAGGGAGGGCGCATGGTGACAGCAGGCACTAGGATTGTTTGAATTCATGACGGAGTAACTTTCAAAGTGCGTACCCTACACTTTGCAATTAATGTGCTCCAATATGGAGAGTGGGAGAAGATCTCGGCCAGTATTTTTAATATCTCATAATATCTGTACCTACTCACACACAGGGGTTGTTCACAGGAGGGGTTACGATAGTTGTGGGTTGGTACGCTACATGATTCGAATAAGTTATAAAGAAAGTATACCAAGTCAACTTTTGTATGTGATACCCTCCAAACCCGATTCCAGTACTTACTAGATCGGACTAGGTTGAAATGATACATCCTAAGAGCCTCAGAATGTACTAGTTTAGCCCAGTTTAAATGAGTTAATCCTGAAATGTTGGCCTAGCTCATATGATAAACTAGTATAAACTTCCATTTTACTAGGCCAAACAAGCGATAGGTTAGGTTAGGCTAGGCTAGGTTAGCTAAAAACACTTATGCGCGAACTGTGCATTATGAAATATGTCCAAGGTCGATTCATCGTTTGGGTTAAGAAGGATGAAAACCAGTATTGCCTAAAAACATCAGACTATATCGGTTTACCCTGCATGCTGTTGGATACATACATCACTTTGGCCTAATTCAAATTAGTATTGCCTAAACAACAGGCTATATCAGTTTATCCTAGAAGTGGCAGAATGTATCAGTTTGGCCTAGTCCGATCTAGTTTGTCCTGTAGTTGTGTTTGGACTGTAACATAGGCAAATATATTAAATTCTTTACCATTCATTTACTGAGCTAGATCTGACCACTCTTCCACGGAGTCCTTACGTTGGATTGTCACCTCTTGTGATACTTGAATCGTTATTAAGAAGGTTCAAATATTACTAATCATTAAATTAAGTCAAGAAGGAGGTGTGGTTTGTACACCTAATTAAGAGTAACATTCCCGAAACAATTAATAAAGAATTAACTAACAAAACTTGGTAACGATTCTTCTCTTAAAATACAAAGAAAATGTTAATTTCTCCCTTAACCAATAATTTAAACTGGAAGTTTTGAATAAAGTGCTATTTACATTCGTTGGCAATAATTGGACTGTACTTTTGAATCTTCCTGTACTGATAAGAATACCGTTAAGAATCGAGTCCCAGTTGTTGAGCCCAGTGTAAAGT
Organism: Timema shepardi; assembly: GCA_902151425.1. Classification (NCBI taxonomy): domain Eukaryota; kingdom Metazoa; phylum Arthropoda; class Insecta; order Phasmatodea; family Timematidae; genus Timema; species Timema shepardi. The sequence continues at coordinate 235,904 of CABFVX010000352.1, forward strand.
TTTCCCATGAGTTCAGCAAGAAATATCAGATTATTCGTGACGGGCGAATATTTTCCTACGCTGGTTTATATTCTCCGATCACAAAAGGGAAGGAGGAAGAGTAAGCTCTGGATGAGAGAGATCCCGCGGGACGAGCTGAGCCGGAGCTAACAATACACGATCGATCATATATCTCTCTGGTTGTACCGGGCCACTGTTTGTTTCGTCCCTCCATGATTCGCGCAGGAGGAGCCTTCCTAGGCCGGTGGTCAGTGAAGAGACTTGGTTCAGAATATACAAGATCTGGTAGCAGACGAACCCGAATAGATTTACTTGGCTCTTTCATATGAATGAAAGGTTAGACACTTCTTTAAAAAAGTATTGTAAAAGTTCTTAACACAAAGGGTCCGTTCCCCCCTAGGTGCACATATTTAGGAAACTCCAACTTACTCGTAGTCGTTCCGATATTGATTCAGCGCAGCTTGTATACAAATTTTCTGACCTATTTAGGATTCAAACCGAAGTGTTTGATCAGTGCTTGAGTTGTCACGTCTTGAGTCCGTAGGCAGTCGGTCCAAATATCAAATTCATTTAATCGAATTTGATGATGATGGAGACGTCAGAGATTGAATCCTGGTTGGCTCTTTTGAAGGCGTTATTTCTTTAATGTTTTCCCACTCTCTAAATGCAACTGAGGAGAATAGTCTCTATAGTTTTACCTTCCTAGTGTTTATGTGATGATATTTTCTTTCTAAATGCCTGGTGGGACTAAGGCAAACAATGCTATTAAGAATATATTTATTTTTCGAAGCTTGGAGGAGAGACAAGTGCTGCAACTAGGAACATACTTCTCTAACCGAAGGAATAAAGACAAACTCTGCTACTAGGAACATTATTTATTTCTTTAAGTTTGGAGGAAAGATAAACACTGCTACTAGGAACATTATTTATTTAAGTCCGGAGGAAATAAGACAAAACTTATACTAAGAAAATATTTCTTTCTTTAAGCCTGAAGCAACTAAGATAGCCACTGCTATTAGGAAAGGCTTTTAGAATAAAGGGCTACCTCGATCAGTGATTTTCTTGGGGCTGGTTGGGCAGGGCGTGTGACGTCACTGGGTGACCACGTGACTGCCCCACTAGCCATACACCCCAGTCTCTGATGGAGAATAACTTTACCTAGTATTAATTTATATATATTACAAAGGCTTAGTTATTAGGACATCTTTATGTACCTAGTACATAAAGCATCGTTACATTGTATTTCTTAGAAATGTCTTACTTTTTCAATTTGTGTAAACATTACAGGTATAATATTCTAATGAATTAATACTATTAATGTATAATAACATTTTTTTTTATATTCACTTACAAATGTTTCACATTTCAGGTTTGTGATAGTATCAAGAATAGTGTATATTTTAATACAATGATCGTATTATCTATTAGTACATAACTTATTAAAACACTTTAAGAACCATCAAGATTTGAACGTCAAACAACAATTTTGTATAGTAACGGCATTAGGGTCCGACTGCGGTGCTGGTGCACTTACCATTTGTTTGCCCTCTCTGTTCTCTCTATCAAGCTCTGTTTAGCAGATAACTAAGCTATGGGTAAGGTGGTGTGAGGGGTGGGATTTTACTTAAAAGGTAAGTGATAACATGTTCGGTCAACATTTTTTGGATGGTTTTTCATCGAGTTCCAATAATTTTAGTTAAGTCGAGTGACCGCTTCGAATGCTACCCCCAATATCATTGGTGAGGGAACTGCATGTCTTATCGATAAAAGCTTTATCTTCGTACGCTCTCATGTAACTGTTGCCAAATCTCCTTACTCTCAGTTAAGTCTGAAGGTGGTGTTTCTTTGTTTTGTTTTCAATCGTATGGCATATATGAGCGGGAAGAACATGACATATAGTCTGGTCGCCTTAAGTGTAGACTATTAGCCCCACTGTTGGCACAGAACATTGCCCAGGGTACACCATGGGAGGCTGTCTACTGTTCTGGGTTTAAGAAGGAGCTACTGGCAGCCCCGACTAACCAGCGTTGCGAAACTTGTCTTATATTTGACGGGAGATTTACTACATGAAAACGAGAGAATGACAAAGCCATTCACGCATACAGTTGCCTGAGGGATGCTGTCCTGTGTAGTGTTTCAACTTTTGGTGGCCTTAGAAGCATCATGTTACCATGGCAACCAGTCTAAAAGAGTGCTGCTTATGTTTAACTCAATTTTCATCCTTCATTAAGGCTTTCTGGCTCGTAATGGGTTTGAGCAGGGCCATATTTAGGGGGGAGGAGGTTACGGAATCAAACTCCCCCCTCCCCCCCGAAAACATATGTTTAAAAAATACCAGAAGTGAATGAGGTAGAAATAAAGTTTCAAAGAAAGAATAACTGTTAGTATGCGCCTGTCCTATTGGATTGGATGAGTTTGGGTAACAAAATGAATGAGGAAAATCTGACAATGAGGTTGAATTGGCGGGGGGGACTTATGTGCGCGCATTTATTATGAAGGTCATAAGGTGTATTTCCACATTTCCACTATTTTATTCTTCTTATTATTATTAGCACCGCACCTTACTACCCGTTCGTGTTACACGCACTTACGCTAATGTGTAATGGTAGGGTGATTGTGAGATGAAATGAAGGACCTACAGTTTAACGTGGAATCCGAACCAATGGTGGAGGCCTGGCATTCCCTACATTCACAAGTTGTGGATTTTCTTGTTAATGTTGTTGGCAAGATTTTTATTTAGACCTTTTGGCATGTAAGTGTTAATGTTTTTGTCCGTTGAAATGAATCCAGTTTTGTAGTTTACTATTGAATACATTTTAAAATAATTTTGTTTAGTAATTTTGTTTAATTTCACCTACCAGGCTGTAAAACATTAATCGGAAAGTAAAATTGTTTAATATTAGAGCCTCACAATTTTAAATGGCAAACACGACCATGATTTATTAAGCCAGGTTATATTGACCTGAACCAAATATAATATACATACAGGCGTGTTAAGGGGTTTTGATGAAATTTACCGTCACCCTTTAGTGGAGAGGAGGGAAATAAAATCTTTGTTTGAGTGTTTGGTCAGGTTTATTTATAGTATTTACAATAGGTCTTCTGTAATTCATTTATTAGAATTATCCGAAACTAGTATGTAAGTTACTTTCATTTTTTTTTTCCTAAGATGTATTTTGTACAGTTCGCCTGAATGTACTTTATCGGTTTAAGTCAAGGTCATTTCAAATAGAATTGTCTGACATCAATTATAGTAATTTGTTTATTTATCAACAATGTTTTAGCTTAATTTTCTAGTGAAAACATAGCATAGATTGTTGTTGATATTTAGTTTGATCATACTTAATACCAAAAAGAACCAAAATATGTATAAGGATTATTAATGTGTCACTTTTTCAGTTATTTAAGTTACATAGGTGGAAAACCCGATTGATACTATGTTTCATTATAATACTGTATGTATCAGCTATGTTGTAGAATATATAAAATACATATAAATATACCTGTACCTCACGACTCACACATATATACCTGTACCTCACGACTCACACATATATACCTGTACCTCATGACTCACACATATATACCTGTACCTCACGACTCGCACATATATACCTGTACCTCACGACTCACATATATACCTGTACTTCACGACTCACACATATATACATGTACCTCACGACTCACACATATATACCTGTACCTCACGATTCACATATATACCTGTACTTCACGACTCATACATATATACCTGTACCTCACGACTCACACATATATACCTGTACCTCAAGATTCACATATATACCTGTACTTCACGACTCACACATATATACCTGTACCTCACGA
>CABFVX010000352.1:241004-272408 GCA_902151425.1 Timema shepardi
CCCCCCCAACGAGCATAAATCCTGGATCCGGGCCTGGGTTTGCGAGATTGATGGAAACACATTGGCCTCACAACATACTTGGACAATAAATAAACACAGGCACAAGCACAGCCATTTGCTGAGGGAGAAGATGGGGGAGATAGATATGGTCCCACCAATGGTATTTACAGTAAAAAAAATATAGGGATGTGCGAGAAGCAGGCTTTCAATTCGAGATGATAATATAAAAATTATCGAGACACGAGAACCAGACAAGAAAACGTCCTTTGAAAGAAAAAAAAAGTTTATCAAAGTAAATATATATTTTATAGAGTTCCTTTTTTACATTTGAGCTGGCGCTTGCTATAGATTATCTTATATACAGTTGATTCAAACCCTTGAGATACAAATCATACACATTTTAAATGAAATTAATAAAATAGTGATAGGTAGTTTCAATGAACAATATTTATAATTTAATTTTGTAGTGTAACAGCTTATATTGCCAAAGTTTGATTCTGAAAAACAATATTTATAACCAAAACATTTCTTAATGAAGGAGGTTTCTTGGGGGGTATTTGGCCTATTTTTGGATTATTACGGTATAATAGGAAATAATAAATTCCCGGGTTGGTTTTATAATTTCTTAGGACCATTATTTACATTTTTTGATTGCTCGAATTTTCGAGATTCATTTTTTAAATTTCGAGACGAGATCGAGATTATTTTTTTCTTGAATTTTTGAGATATTCTCGACTCTCGTACGCCTCTAAAAAAATCCTTCCAAACCAGAAAAATTAGTTTTGCGTCTATGGACTCGGCTTGTGTCCGGATGTGCGAAGAGTACCAGCTGGATACAATGAAATCTCATATTTTAAAATATTTTGGACAAATTTCAATAGAGTTAAATTATATAATGGTGTTTCAAATACGTTACTTAAACAAGTTTAACTAAATCTTGATTAAATCAGATTTTTAGCAACTTACATCATTAAAAAATATTTTTTAAAGACGGTGCTGTTTACAGAATTTCATCGAAGTTGAACACATTAATTTTTTTTTCTATTTCGCACAACATTTATCAAACAAATGAGATTAGCATTATTAAATTTTAATAAATTGATCATTTTATAAATTCATTTTAAACGTAATTAATGATATTCTTTTGAGTGAATTTAATGTGATCTAATTATGTCTATAAATTACTCTTTAAATACAGATCATGTATAATTGTTTCAAAGAACCAGAAAATATTCCAATATATACAGTTTTAATAAATAGTACTAGTTTACTACAAAGCCCGTTTAGTACCATACAATGTGATTGTCCGTTGCCATTTTGTTTCCTAACCTTCGATACCGGCCTATTAGCTTCAATGTGTGACACATCACTAAAACGTGATTATATTTTCCACATTATGAACATTATTTTACATAAGTAGGACACTTCTTTCATTTCTTCTAATATCACATCAAGTAATATTTACACTTCAAGATTTTCTTTTCAGGTCTGTGGCAGATCCGACCAGATATGATTTTTCCACTATGTCCTATTTATCTGCATGTTTGTATTAACATTATTTTACTATTCTTTTAATAGTTACGATAGTCTATAAGGAACACACAATTACACCAAGACAAAAGAAGAATTTCCGATTGTAATGTTTTGTTTATTTTCCATTAAACCAAACTTACATAGACAAATAAATCCAGAAATATATTTTAATTCAAAGTATTGGTATTTTATTCCTAGACACTTTGTAATTTGATTTATTAGTGCGCTCTTAAGCAAAAATTTTTAAAGGGGAAATCAAAGAAAACCAACTAGGAAGTTAAATTGATATGAATCTAAAATCCCATTGAGTAACAAATTATTCTCAGAACACTTGTGTAGTGATCCAGTCTCGTTATCCTGAACTGAAAACTAGATTCAGGAAGGGAAACACTTTATTTAAGATTTAAGAAGGGGTTTGGAGACATCTAACTTATACTTAGTTATGTATTTATTTGTAGAGCTACACTGTTACCCCCAAGTATAAGCGCCGGAACTAGGGGAGGCTTGGGTGCACCCCCGATCTCTTTCTGGGGGGTGGGAGTAGGAGGAAGGTCTTAGGAAACGTTGTGCAATGATTTACTTATGATTCTCGACATCAGTAACATTTAATAAACTTGAGTATACACATCCCTTATTTGCATGGGTCAATATTTATTAACTTGCATATATATGACAAAAGTGAGTGCGATGAATCCCTAGTATATTGTTTTGTAGTCATATAGGAGAAAGTAAAAAAAAAAGAGTTTATCCCAAGCAAACTTTAATTCAAACAAATTTCGATGTTTTGATAGATCAAATTATACTCTATACTGGAACAATTAATTAAATAAATGGTAGGGTACAGTCGTGAAAACTTTATCATATAACATTATATTTCAGAACCAAATTTACAAAAATAGTTTTTCACAGAAATGCCTTTATGTAAGTTTTAGTCAGATAAACAGACGGGTTATCTTGTTAATCACAATAAATATTCTTCATATATCAATATTTCAAATAAAATTGCTCAAACCATTTACAATAAATTTCAAATTTTCAAGAATCCATTAATTTTAAATTACCATAAAATTATTTATATTTGTAAAAATATAAACATTATTATTCATCAAGAAAATAATTCCAATGTAATCATTTCGATCTAAACCTTAAAGGTCATTTAAAAAAATAAAAAATGTTTTATTTAATTATTCTTAATTAAACTATTCTTAAATTAATTTAATATAGAAAAATAGACAATATTTATTATGTATCATGTAAAATAGTATTCAAATATCAATTATGAACAAAATCGTTAAAGCCATTTTATTTTAAACTATAATTTTGCTAAAATCATTCTTAAGTAGCATGTATACATATATGTGCTACTTAATGATGATTTTAGCAATATATATATATATATTAGAAAAATAATATGTAAAATAATTTGTAATGTAAGGAAACTAGCATAGGCCCCTATACTCATTTTAAAACTAATGGTTATAGCCAATTTTTAAATATTTAAGAAAATAATTCATTTGTAAACTATCCTTAAAATAATTTTTTCCCTGAAAAAAGTATACAGTTTTTATTGTCATGTCAAATACTATCTAGCTATTCATTTTAAACAAAATCATTTAAACCTTTTTCGAAAAATCTCTAATTTAAAAAGATCACATATTAGTAAACTACTCTTGAACAAAGTTGTACCCCAAAACACATAGACAGTGTTATTTGTTAGGTAAAACACTCCCAAGATTTCCTTTTTAAACAAAACTGCAAAAACGATTTTAGAACAATTTTGAATTTAGAAAAGTCACTCATCAGTAAACTACCCTTAATTTGAGAGCTAAGGTCAACATAAAAAAAATCCCGATATATAGCTCTATAGCATCTAAATACCAAGTTTGAACAAAATCCATCAAATAAACAAACATATATAAATGGGGACTCACAGAATTGTGATATTAATCTTTTGTGGTTCCGGACCACATAAAACGTAAAGATTCATCCTAATCTCATGATCAAAATTGTGTTAGACTCTAATACTTTCTATTTATATGAGAACGTAAATATAGTAATTAAATTCTGGCTGAAATAAAAGATAGAAAATATATTATTGCGTTGTGATAAGTTACGTTCACGAAATAGTATGTGTTTTTTTATATTCAACCTAACTTAACATGGATAAAATGTCATTGTCCCCTCCTGATCAAAAAACAATACCCACTCCTGCCCTCGTGTTTAAATAAAAACTAAAGTCCACTTGGTGTTTGATGAGACCTGGTTCGATTTCAGTTAATGACAAAGTACCATTTCACATAGACGACAAATGGTTTTTGCAGTATTGCCATCGCTTTCCTTCATTTTTAGAAAACCATTGTGTTTTATGGAACAGACCCCTTAAGCGATATTTCTTGCATTGACAGTCACCTGTCAGTCTGTTGTAGTAATTGTTTTGGAAACATGAACACTCCCGAAACAAATGTTAATTATTTATAAAATTGACGATGATGTAATCAACATTATAGAAAACAAATATAGGAAAAGTCCTCCTAGATTGGCACTAGATATAATTTATTCTCGAACTTTGAGAATATGGAGGTGAGTGAGTAAAAAAAAATTGAACTAGTTAGTAAACTTTTTGTCCTACTTTTGTCTTATAAACAAAACAAAAATCTTAATTTTCTTGCTAGAATAACACAAAATGATAATTTACACTACAGTATAGTGTTGCTCGAGTGACACAAAAAACGTCAACAAATTGTCATAGCGATTACCTGTGGTCCGTGTGAACCGAACTTTTTTGGAAAGAGTATTATTTTTGTTCGTAACACTAGAGGTGAATGTACTTTTCTCACCTGTATGTACTAAGAACAGTACATTTACTTATAACCTTTCGCTTAGAACAAATTAAATGAATGAATGAGAGGGCGTAGGTGCGTCTATATTTGTAAACAGAGTAGAAATACTCCGGGTGACAGCTCGGCCTTGAGGAGATGTGTTTTGTCAGTCATATGGTTCCCCTGATCGATACTTTCCCGTTACTCAAGCAGCGTCACTCCGAGACAAACTCAGGGCGCATTCACAGATACCCATGGCGCTAAAAAGTAATTATAACAGCTTCCTATAAATCCTATGGCTCAGTAACAGTTAATTAAGAAACAAGCCATGCTAATAGCAGATCCATAGATATATAATGTCTTATTCAAAGTTAGTTAAGATACTGGCTATTCTAATAGCTGATTAAAACAGATTCATATTAATATTATGCTTCATTCACTGCTAGCAAAGACATTAGCCCTGATCACAACTAATTATAGCTGCTTCATTATATATCTTAGGATCATACACAGCTAGTCAAGATACTGGCGACGCTCACAACTATTTACTGCAGCCTCATTTACATCTTAAGGGACATTCACAGCTAATTAAGACTAGATTAGATACTTGCCACGTTCAAAAATAATTGTAACACCTTCATTCTATACTAATTGTACATTGACAATTAATCACAACAGCCTCATCTAAATCTTAAGGTTAACCACAGCTAATAATACATAGGACACTCTCACAACAAATACCACATCTGCATTTAAATCTGATGTCCATTATCAACAGATAATAACACACTGAGTAATATATCACTAATTACAACATCTGCATGAAAATCTGATGACCAATCACAGATAATATCACACCCAACACCTTCACAACTAATCACAACATATTTATATTAATGTATTGGCCGTCACAGCCAATAATACACTGGACACTCCCATAACAAATTTATATAAATATGTTGGCCAATAATAGATATTAATAAACTATACATTATCATAACTAATTACAACAGTTTTATATCCATCTGAGGCTACATTCACAGTTAATAATACATTCTAGCAACTTTATATAAATCTGATTGCCAACCACGCTTAATAATACATTGGACCCTTTTGCAACTAACTACAACAGTTTTATATAAATATGATGGTTCATTCACAGCGAATTATATACCGACCATGCTCGCAACTAAATTACAACAGCTTCACACTGGGACTGACTCAGGGTGATTTCAATAGATTTCATTGGATTCTGTCCTTGACAGTCTCAAGTTGAGTTCACAATAATCGTTTCATTCTTAGACAAATATTAAATTCATATTCAGCATTATTCAAGATTCTCTCACAACTAGTTACAACATCTTCATTTTGGTACAGTCTCAAGGTGAATTGACACTTTATTACAATATATTCCTTGAATTGAAAACTGACACCTCGACACGGGAATCGAACCCATGTACGGGTGTCATTCTTCAATTTAAATAAGATGATATTTAGATGAGACTATAACCGTAATTAACAAATATAATGGCTTAGCTATTTGATCCCTCAATTTATTACAATAATTAGATAATGCTACCTGCATATTCATAAAGCAGTGTATAAAAAGCCATCTATAATTAAATTATGGGTGAAATTCCTTGTGAAATCACACTGAGACACTAGTTTAGGCCGATGATAGATTTGAATTGAGGATTAATGTCTTCAAAACTCACCCTTTCCCGTTGGAGAGTCTTGAGTGAAATAGTATGATTCAATATCTCGTATCACCCGCTTCGGTGGCCACGTGGTCTAACGCGCTACTTTCTTAGTAGACTAGACTGCCGATGACGGGGAGATCGAGGTTCGAATCTTGGTAGGGTGTACTGAGGGGACGTTTTCCAAACTGGGTTTCCACTATCCCTCCACGCAAATGCAAGTACAATTCCTCTAAATATAACCTTCCAAGTCCCTAAAACCATTTGCGTAATTAGATCTTAAGCATATAACCCGAGCGGGTAGTAAGACGCGGTGCTAAAATAATCTTGAGTTAAATATGTTATCAATATTATTAATATTGATATTGTATGTTTTTAAGGTTCAATACTCTCAGGGTTGTATGTTACACGATACACACTTGAATCATACCCTGACTTTAAGACATAATTTAATATGAAGAGCACTTCTCTCAAATTCAAAATAGAAAAAAATTAATGGTATGGAACTTCGCACGGACTTTCTCACTTCATTGTTTAAAAATAGAGATATTTACTCAAAACTCGTAATATATGTGAAAATAAATAATATACACTACAAACCCGAGAAAAAATTGCATTATACTTGCGTTAGACATTTTTTTACTCACGGATTTAAATTTATGATTTTTTTAAAAAAGGAATTACAGTCCTCAATAGTATATTTGGACAAAAAAAAAAGATCGATTTTGGGTTCACAAGGGTAGATATTTCGTATTCAAATTTCGACTTCCAGTTAAAATTTTCGACATTTTATTATGGGTTGCACATCTTATGGTTATTGCATTTTTATTAAATTCTTCATTTATATACGCCCAATAAAAAAGTTAAATATTGACTGTTGAGTATAAAATGATATAGATCATTTATGTATAAACATTTCTCCTAAAAGGTTAAAGAAAAAAGAACATATATTTTTTGAGAGACATATTTATCTACTTACTCTATGGATTTATAGAACTATTGCGTTTAAACATAAGTAGTATATCTGTACAACTAAAGCTCACGAAATTGTATTAATATATTTGCCAATATCTTAGCAACTATTGGTTTTATAAAGATATATTTCAATTTATTTGAAATATATCTTTATAAAACCAATAGTTTTAATTTGTATTATTACGGTTGGGAACAATCAATATGTTGAACAGAGGGTACCCTCAAAATTAAGAATGTGCAGCTATATAAGTGCAAAATAATGGTTGTGACTTTTTTTTTAGGACGGCTGCCTAGCTTACGATTACAATCCTAGTCTTGAGACAATGGCTTATGTATTGTCTTCTGTAAATTCCAGTTAGGAATGAACGGCCGGTTCATGACCTGAAGTTCATCCAGGGACAAACCGACTGACTAGCAGGACAGTTATTTCCGGTACTTCATCAGAGGATGTTGTCAACCTAAAGACCTCAGCATGGGTCAGGAATATAGTTGAGATAGGAAAGTTTACCCAGGAACAGATACCATGTATCAAGTATCATCTTTAGTAAATAATTGTATATTTTATATTCCATGTTATTAAACTAGTTAGTATTAGAATAGTAAACATTTATTTATTATTTAAATTTGTGCGTGAGCTCCCATCCTGTATGAACTGGCGACCGGTCATAACAGTACTACACTTTTGCAATGATAGTTATTTATTGTCTTAAATATTTGCATAGATAAGAAAATTTCCGCTTATATAAAGTACCCTAAAAATAATTTTCATTTATTTATAATCTTAATCAACGCTTAGATACGAATTTTAATCAAAATCGTTAGAGCCGATTATGAGCATATCGATTTTTTCTAATTTCACCCTTTTATCAAATTACTCTTAATTTTAGTGTTAAACAGACATACAAACAGACATAAAACCAATCACATAAACAGATGGCATTGCAAAAAAAGCACTTTTCGGGGTTCGGGGGGGTCATGAGACGTCGACACTATCAACATCTCGGGTTAGATCTTTTTTTACGGTCGCAATACTTGACCTTTAGTGTCCGAAAAGTTAAAAAAGATATATATTTGCGTTTAGCTTGAAAATTATTAGTTTTATAAAAATACTCTTCAAATAAAAGATTTGTATTATAAATAGACTTACCTACTTGTAATGACAAGTAATTTCATATCTCGAATAGTTTCGATGATGTGATAAAAAATGAGAACTTATGCATCAAACGGGAACTTCTATAGTAATTTTTCGGAAAAAAAAAAGAGAATAGCCATATTGTTTATAATATTCATCAATACTTAAAAATGAAATTTAATCAAAATCGATAGAGAATGTTTTGAGAAAATCAATTTTTGTCTCTTTTTTTCCCTCTAGTAAACTATTCTTAGTTTTAAGGTTAGATATCCAATTCCAAAATCCTCCTGTGACAAACCTATGAAAACCATAGATACCAAGTCTTAGCTCGATCGGTAAAATAGTCTAGGCTCTAGTCCGAGGTACAGACAGACAGACGAAAATTTAAAAAACACTTTTTCGAATTCGGGGGTCATGAAACTTCAAAATTCATCAAACTCTGAGTTCGATTTCTTTTAACGATCACAATATTTTCTCTACCTGTAAGATAATGAGAAAGTAAAAAACAAAAAAAACAAAAAAACAGTTTGAAAAGCATAGTAATATTTCATTATGTATTAAAACAGTTTACCATTTGAATGGAGAACTGACAGGCTGTAATGATAAATGTAAAAGGTATAATATATAAATATCATGCTAATGTGCACTTAGTTCTCCCTCAAAGTTTTTAGCCTTTCATTTATTGACTACGCGATTTCCCCACCAAAGAATAGTATGATTTTGCTAGGAAGAACAGTAAAAGTTAGTTACTAAAGTTACTAAAACCATTTTAATATATTCATACATCATTTGATTTTATCTGCAGTTGTTTCTTTTTATAGATACTATCAATATCTATAAAATAACAAAAGTAATATAGTAAAATGTAATCAATGTTGACTGCAAAGACATATACTTGAATTTTCTCTACTGTTCTTCCAACAAAATCAGGGTGTAGAACCAAGCATGAAGAAAAACGAAGCGTATATATGTCTTAAACTTGATTAAATAAACATGTTTGCTTGTTAATCTGTTCTTGAAATCAGACCAGGAAAATGATAGTAAAAATAACTTTTCTTGTTGTGTGAGGACAGTGAAAATATATAAAGTTGCATCCATTTAAACAATTAATACAGATATATTATTATTAGCACCGCGTCTTAGTACCCGTTCGGGTTATACTTACTTACGCTAATGTGTTATGGTAGGGTGATTGTGAGATGAAATGGCGGACCTACAGTTTAACGTGGGATCCGAACCACGGTGGAGGCCTGGCATTCCCTACATTCACAAGTTGTGATTAATACACGTCTTGTCAGAGGTGAAGGAAGGGTTTGGTAATTAGATAAATTTTTGCCGGGATCGAGGATTGAACCCCGGCCGCCAGCACAGAAGTCTGACACCTTACCCCTAGACCGCCAGGTCACCATTTAGATTAATACTCCCGATTTTTTCGGGAAAATAATCATGGGAATTATACAGGATGTCCATCATGACCCTGTATCTACCAAGGACCAGAAAAAAACAAACCAATTGTTGTATCAGCTAAGTATATGGTTTATGTTAATACTCTCGATTTGTTTGGGAAGTAAACATTATAACTGTTTGTATAGTAGGTAATGGGTTAAGAATTACCAAACATGTAACGTGGAAGATGGAGGAGAGGGGGTTATAGTGAGTGGGCGATCAGCCACAGATATTCAACAGAGAACAGGACTGACTGATCCAGTGCAAGAATATACAGCCTGTGTCAGTCCATAGAGGGAGGAGAGGGGGTTATAGTGAGGGGGCGATCAGCCACAGATATTTAACAGAGAACAGGACTGACTGATCCAGTGCAAGAATATACAGCCTTTGTCAGTCCATAGAGAAAATATACTTTTCTCCATGGTCAGTCTTCGACTATAAACAGCTCAGAGGCAAAAAGCCCTTGATGTAGTATTGCTATTCTACAGTAAGATACAATTACATTAACCGCTTTAATATACCGTCATACTATGCCCGACAAGTCAATGAGCCTTTGTGTTGTAATATCCATATTTTACTGATACCTAGGATATGACATAATGCAATATTTTTCTTCCGGTAGCTGTCAATAGCGTTTAGTGAGTTTGAACATGGGGGTTGCTGTTTGGGAAGTATAAAAAGGGGTAAGGGTAAAGGTGGGGAAAAATTAGGGGGTTATTTGTATGTCTACATCATGATCAGATCTTTAAAAATATTCTTTGAACACCTACAACTAAACATATTTACAAAAAACAAATAGTTTATAAGATCTGTGATCGAAATAATTATATAAATATGACGAATTTCATTTCATTTTTATTATTTGATTTTCTCGTGTTTTGATTTATTTAATCGGTGACGATGCTTGTTTTGTCTATCAGTAGTGAATTGTAGTGCTCTTATTAGTTGTAAGCGATAAACCAAATACAACCTCTTTGATTTTTTAAAATACATCAAAACATCTACAGCTAAATCAACCTTCATATATTTATATTAAAAATATAAACTAAATAATGTTATTGAATATATACTAAAAATAGTCGATGTACAATAAATTATATGTGAAATATATTTAAAAAACATCTTCCAGCTAATAATATTATACAAATAACAAAGCACTCATTAATTTTGTCACAACGAACACAATAGGTTTATACTCTTGTAGGTCGTAGAACATCTAAATCACTATTATTATTATTATTATTATTATTATTATTATTAGCACCGCGTCTTACTACCCGTTCGGGTTATACGCTCTTACGCTAATGTGTAATAGTAGGGTGATTTTGAGATGAAATGGAGGACCTACATAACGTGGAATCCGAACCACGGTGGAGGCCTGGCATTCCCCACATTCTCTAAATCACTATTAAATTCCCTCTGATTTTCCTATTATTATATCATTAAGAGGACACTCTTTGTTTTTAACTCATCTTTTTTTTGTTGAAACTTAACATATATACATATATAAATATATTTATACAGCTGTATGTAAATGTGCTTATGTGTGCGTGGGGAGGGGGGGCGTAGGGGGAGTTGTTACCTCAGTGTTTTGAACGCATCAAAAACATATTGAGATGATTTTACAATCATAAGCAAAGAATTATTGTATATGATATGTATGATATTAATAAGGTCCTTTTGGGGTAAGCTATCAATTATTTTCTCTGGTTATCTATCTAGGCTGCTCTAATTTTAACCAATACCTTCCTGAAATAATAAAATGAAATTTAGTGGTTAAAAACTTCACCACAGTATTTGAATTGGATACATACTACGTGACGATACTAGCAATTTATGGCTTCACTGTATGATCACCGGAATATACAGTCTCATATATCTTATACCATGGTCAGCAGTAGCCTCAAAGACGACTACAATATATAGGCCACCCGCTATTTAACTAAAAATGAAAAACTCCACCATACAGTAATATTGCAACAATTCATAACGAATGTTTCAATACAATATAAACATATTTTAAATTGATAGAAAAAAATTATTTAATGAAAAATTAGTTGGCCTAAAGTCATTTGGCCTAGAGTCTATTGGTCCAAATTCCAACTTCACAAAAAGTAAGTTGGTCTAAAGTAATTTAGTCTAAAGTTACTTGGCCTGAAATTAATTTGGCCTAAAGTATCTTTGCCTAAAAATGAATTTCTAACAAGAAAAAAAACTGAGGTTGTTAAAATAATCAAAAGTCAGTTGCCTGAGAATACATAGCTAATTAGATAAGTAATTAAAAGCTAATATAAAATTTAATTATATATATAAATTAAGCCATCAGTCCTAGTCGTAAATAATATGTTTGTATGTCTGCGGGAATAGAAAAATAACTAGCTAGTCATTTGACAGATTGAACATTAGCTGAGTCATGGTTGCTACTGACTGCTGTCAAGCGATTATTGTTTTGATTGTACCACGTTAAGGTGTACATACTCTTGCTCAGACAGTACTTTAGTAGAAGTGCCAACCTATCCCCTCGTCCTTTCACAAAATAGCATTTAGTAAATTAGTTCTCAAACTCGAAGCTAGGAGCGCTAACTTGTTGTCAACTCCAATTGTCTTTTGTTTTGTAGTTCTTTCTCTCACCTCTTTAGTACAAACTTTTTTCTTTCGTTTCTTATTTTCTGTACTCGTCATCGTAAAGAAATTCAACACAGTCCCGTAAAGTGTGAAAAGGATTTTCCCTCACGACCTTCTCTGTTCTATTAAGCATCAGTGGCGCGTCCTTCATTTCTGTCGACAAAGGCAAGAGCGGCAGGGGGAAATGTTTCCCAGCATTCCTCTCTGGATGACAGCCATTCTTTGGCTGGTGAGCTTTTTTTTATAATGTCCTAAGCATCAAGTACACACTTGGAGAAGGGTGCGCCGATCAAATAAGACGTCGACAAAACGAGCTCTTACTTGCTCGGTCGGAGGGTTGTTTCCAGTGGTGAAGAGCGTGGTCGATAATTACGTTACAAAAAGGGGTGTTGTTGGACAACTTTTACACTTGTACTTCACACAGTCCTGATGAGAGTCGCAAATACCAGGACCGGATTAACACTTTTGGGGGCCCTGCGCCATGTATTTTATTATTTTCCCTAAGAAATTGTGTCAATAAAAAATCAATGTTTATTTTTCTGTCAAAAGTCAACGGTACCGCCTGCAGATATGTAGTATTTCCGGTTTAACAAAATCAAAGGTTGCGTTCATTTATAAGCATGGATTGTCAGACCCCACGTAATACCAGCCTACCAGTGCCTCTGACGAAGAATATCAGGTATAATAAATCAACAGACAGGGATTCGATTAGGGAATTTCGAGTTAAATTTGGAATACAATTTACGAAAAACATACGAAAGATTGAAATATAATAATATTACAAAATAAATATGACAAGTCAAAATGATTTATTTGCAGGGTGGTCGGGGGACCCTACCTAACCACGTGGGTCCTTGTGCGTGGCACCCTCTTTAATCCGGGCCTGGTAAATACTATGTGACATTGACTTAATTATACATAATTTAAATAAATGAAAATACATTAATACTAGTGAGTCATTTCATGGATGGCTGCAGAATATCATAAAATATATTCAAACCTTTTTAGTGACTAACGTTCAATTTATAGAGGCCTTGCTCGACTTTCTAATAAAGGTTTCCTTGTCAAAGACTATCAACCTTACATAGATTTTGCTGCCTAATTTAAATCAAAACTTATATGTTTAACCTTCCCTTCACACCACAATAGCCCATTTAAAAATACTTATCTCCTGATCTTTATATACTTGTTGTGCCATACCAGGTAACGACATTATTTTATCAGCCCCTTAAATTTACATAATAAATGTAATATGCTATTATATTCAAAATTTAACCATACTATTTATTTATTCCACTATAGAGTCGCAATGCATTTATTCCATCACGCTTTCTTCTCTAAAAGTAAACAAGGGTGTAAGTATGGAGTGACGCAATACCTACTTAATGGAAAATTATAGAAGTAAGAATTTTCAGATACACGTCTTCAGGAGCGGAAGCTCATCCCCCATTCTTGGCCAACATCTCAGTTAGGTAACATTGTTTACAGCGTGCCGGGCATTTCTGAATACTTTTAAATTCAATAAACTAAACTCTCGACTAAGATCCAGTGAAGGTAACACGCTTAATTCACGTCGGGCACATAGATTGAATGTTTTAATTTAAAATATCACGTGTGATATCGAGACTCATAATATCTTGATTTATGGCACAAATGACATTCAATAAATGATTAATTCATTTTTAATTATTGATTTTAACTATCCATACCTGTAAATAAGAGAGAAAACATGGTACATAAATAATCAAACCCCGAGATGTAAGACCGCCAAAAAATTGTCACTCAAACGAGATGGTATGGCTAAATAAATAGACCACCCCTCTAACCCCTAAAGGACGTTACAACCAATTATATAAGAAATTTATTATTATTTTAACCAAATATAAATATTTTACTAGCCAATACACAATCATAAACAAGGAAGGATTTCCATGGTGATGTAAACATAATATGATCGCGCAGATGAGTCACAACGCACACAGCAGATAAACTGGAAATTCTCTAGGAAAATAACGCTTTGGAAGATACTATTTATACCGTTAAAATTAGTGTTCGCTTGTAAAAATCAGTTTGACGGTTTTCTCGTAATTTCACCTATTGGAAATGAGCTTATCGAATTGTACATCTTTTAGCTATTGTTAAAAATTAGTTGGTCTCTAAATGTTCCTCTTTAACTCAAAAACAATTACACCGATTGCGCTGAAATCTCATATGGATATAGCTTGGACGTCTAGTTAACACCTAGGTTATATTATATTAAATTCAATAAAATTGATGTCTACTCTAGATTAGATAAGAAAATAATCAATTATATTCCTATATATGCAAAATTATGTAGTAACGCTGTAACTTCAAGACCAAGAAACTGTACAAAGGAACTAAGGAATGCCTGAAGAAGTGCACCTACGGCGCATTTTTATATACTTTTACATATATTATTGATATCCTAACTAGTATACGTTTTACAAAAGCAATAACTGTACATGCTCAAAATGTAATTTTAACTTGTGTTTTTTTTGTTATAGTTGCAGAAATTATAAAAAATAACTTAAAACTTGTCATTTTTAATATAGTTGGTTAATAACCTAAAAATAAAGAATACAATGCAGCTTTCAAGCTAACATGAAAATGTTAAGCATAGAAAAGTTTCGTTACATGTATATTTATTGTAATTATTAAAGTCAAAGATTGTATATAAAAAGTGATAATAGGACCAAACGGTTTCGATAAAGAAGCCACCATTGTGATATATATATATATATAATTGTAGTATATTCAAAAACCGCTCTTATTGTTAACAACTTTTTTAAACGTATCATAAGTGTAAATATCTCATACAATATTGAGTCCCCTAGTGTTAATATTTGATATATCATTTACTAGGTGATTTTATAACTTGTTTTAAAAATACCCACCAAATGTTTTGGATGAACAAGAGGCAAACATTTTTTCCAGGCCAATTCCATCGTATAAAATGGTGTTATACTTGCCTGAGCAAGAATATTATTTCACCTGTTTTTCAAGGATGATAATAAGATTGATTTTATTGCTCATTCTCATCTCTCCATAAAAGAAAAATGTAGGATGGTTGATTTTAATACATGGAAAAGTCATTTAGAGAGAGATAATATGTTTGGCTAGCAATGAATCGGCGTGAAAACAGCAGTAAGCCTTTTCAGGGACTTGATCGCCACTATAGGGCTTTCTCCAGAACTGCAAATACTAGGGTCTTGTTTTTATTCATCCTATCACATACACTAACGGAGAATCCTTTAGCCAAAATTCATCAATAAATTATTTGTACAGATTTAAAGCACGTGACTCTGCAGACCTAAGAGCCTCAACACGTTCAGCTCAAGCTGAAATGCACTTATCAATTACTATAGTGTCAGAACTGTTCGTAGAAGAGATTGTCGTATTCCATGAAGGCTTGCTTAAGTTTGTATACGTTATATATAACTTGGTTTTGAGAAGTTTAATGTTGTTCATGATAGAAGATTTTAGTGTTGCTTGGTTATATACTATTAACCTAATTCTTACGTCTGGAGATCTCTGAGCCAGCGACTGTCCATATTCGATGGGCGGCTGGGTCTTGGAGCAATCCAACAGCACCAACATCACATTGTATTACGGCAATATTGTACTCATGTAGCTGATAAATGGCAAGAGCTGATAAGGGATGGTTTGTATTTTAACTACCAAAGTTCCAGCCAACAATTGCTCTTCACGTGCTGGAGAATTTTCTGGCAACTCTTCTAAATACTTTTTCAGTACATAAAGCCAATAATGGTAATAAATAATATATATAGACATAATAATAAATATAATAGAAGAATAAATCAGAAAAACCATACCATTACAAATCATATATTATATAGAGCTTAAACTTTCATTTTAAAAAATGAGAGAACATAGAAACGGTTAACCTATTGGTATATTGACTAGTATGTTATACTGCCAAAGACAAGTCTATTTTAACAAGGGTGTTGTGTGGATTCTGATTGATTAAGTGCAACAGCCAGTCTTTTTCAGCTTCACATTCTCTTTAAGCTTCTAATGCAAACCTGAATCCAGTGTAAGGTATAATTTTCTCGCTTGTATGGAGACATATTTATTTTCTATAAAAACAGAGTTTAAAATCGCACATGAGTCTGGTAGTTCAGAGACATTTCTAAATGTCTACATTAGCTAATGTTCTTGTTACTGGTTTGGATTCACCAGCCTCACTCTCACAGCAAATGAAACATAGGGCCAGTTTCATAGTCAGATTGAGTACGACTCAAGTGTGACGCTACACGACATGTATGACATCTACCTAAGCTCGTATGTAATGGGCTTGTTTTGCATATGCAACTGGTCTATTCCATTCTGATCTAGGTAGGTCTAATCCTGTATTCAGGCGCACTCAATATATGAAACAAGCCCAAACATATTCTTGTTACGTGAAACGAATGGTGTTAAGTAACACTTGGAGGTTTATGGCCAATGTTGTCATATGTGCCGATTGTGAACAATCCCCTCCTAAAATCTCCAGTACACATGACAATTGTTTGTAGCACGTTCCACAGCAACCTGACACAACGAAGAGGTGTATTTATGGGCAAGACCACTTTTTAACTGCATAGCACACACTACGTATTGCAAACACGTGGCTTGTTTTTCAACTAAAAATACACAGATCACAGGTCAATGCGCATGCGCAGACACGGTCATATGACAGTTTTCTCTTATCTCGACTTTTTTGTTTTGTTTTGTCAACAGATCTAATAACAAATCACTGCATCAATAAATGTCATGTGGTGAATAAGTAATTACTCCTAGGTAGCTTATGATCACGTTTATTATTTTATAAATAATATATGACGGAGTTTACAATTTCCGAAGACTGACATAAATAAATATGCTCAAACGTCGCTGGTTAGTATTCCGCCACGTTTGGTTTTATTTATCTTATTAACACTACTAAGATGTGCTATAGAAACAAATAAATATGCTTAAAACATTGTTTCAAGATTTGTTGTCTCTGAATGTTTATAAATATAGGCTATCATAGCAGGCTCTAAAACAGACCAGATTAGTTTGGTATCACAAAGAAAAATTTCAAATTGAATTGATATTAATAAAAAAAATTTTTTTTAGATAGTACCATGCGAGTTAAACGCTATTTCGTTAAGTAAAACATTCATAAAAAATGTAATGGGCGAACACTAATCGCAGGGTAGTCAAATAAAATAAAAATTCCTATTTTTCTAGCTATAATAATGTAGGTCGATTTATTAAATAACAACAGGAAATAATACACATTTATGATAAACCCATGTATAAAATGTGTAGAAAACAGATTAAAAATAGTTACATGGTGCTATAAAATATCAAAGATAGTTTTTATTTTTACTTCACAAAATAATATATATATATATATATATATATATAATTAATGGTTTTGTACAAAACAATATCCAAACATGAGGGTACATAAGTGGGACACGTTGCAAATGTCTCCTAAGTCCCACGTTGTTTAATAAGTGGTTTGCTATTTTAAAATATGGATCAAATCAAAATGGAGGCATACATGAGTCACTATGGGAATAAAATCCATACAACTTAAATTTTATAACACACAAAAAATGAAATGGGGATTTTATCTCATTTTTAAAGATGTTTTAACGTAAATGGCATAGTTTTGAGATCAAAGTGAATGGTAAGATGCATAGAGATAACCTTCTATATAAAAATAAATTAACTTATCTATAACATCACATCTAAATCTAAGATAATGGAGGATTTTTCTAGTAGTTAAGAAAGTTTAGAGCTGCCATTTAAACCATAAATACCACAGAACGAGGATATTTGCCTCCAGATAGAATAATTAATTAAATGTGTATAACCTGTAGGGTTATAGGACGGTATGCACAAAAACATATTCAATTATTAAAGAAAGACTTTAAACCTGTTATGTAATGCCGGGATCACGATCAACTTAACTCTAACTTAACGTAGCGTTCACTTAAGGTTCATTTGACTTAAGAAAACAGATGTGTGATCACGATTCACGTAACTTGACTTCAACTCGAGCCAAACATTTGCATTCTCGAGTATGTATTTTGATCTGCGATTTGTATTATTTGTAAAGCACTGATCTGTGAATGTTTACTGTTTTCTTTCGATGTAATATATATTTATCACTCAACTTTACTGATAAATTTTGCTTTCGTATTTTAGTTTATTATTTTGTTTCAATGTCCAATCACTAGAACTGAAGCTAAAGAGCATACCTTATTGATAAAACCAACAAATGTATTATTAATAGCCCTGTAGACAACACTCATATAATGATTGGCTGTCTAGATCACGTGATACCCTTTATGTAACGTTCGCTGAGCGTGAAAGACCTCCCAATACATCTATTAAGTTAAGTGAACTGCAAGTGAACGTTAAGTTGATCATGTTCCGGAATAAAGTATTAAAAAATACAGTAGATTAAAAATTAAGATATAATCCAAACTTATTGGCGTGGATCAAAATCACAGAGACTATTTGAAGAGTCACTACTAATATTAGTTATTTAACGCTCATTGAACTTGTTTCAACTCTTACTAGCCAGTATAAAAAAAATATGGTTAAAGTAATCTCCACAGGCATATCAACACCCTTCCGTGGAATAAACAATGTTGATACCATATTGTAGACATACAAGCCAATCCTTGATGTTTGAGTCATCAGACACCCTCAAATAAAATGTAAGAGCTTTAATCAAACATTTGTTATTCCCACGTCTGTTCCATATCAAGGGGGAAGTCCAGGAAAAGAGTAAATTGGTCCATGTTTAAAATCATGTGACCAATGGGAGTGTTTTTCTGAGACCATTTTAATTTATAAATGATCTGGTGAGGAAGGACTCATCACTCAGGTATCAATACTCGTATGTCATACGTGGGTTAACACTCGTGCATCAAGCCTCGTATGTCAACACATGTGGGCTAACACTCGTGCATCAAGCCTCGTATGTCAACACATGTGGGCTAACACTCAAGTATCAACACTCGTATGTCAACACACGTGGGTTAACACTCGGGTATAAACACTCGTATATCAACACACGTGGGCTAATACTCAGGTATCAACCCTCGTATGCCAACACGCGTGGGCTAACACTCGGGTATCAACACTCGTATGTCAACACACGTGGGTTAACACTCGGGTATCAACACTTATATGTCCACACACGTGTGCTAACACTCGGGTATCAACACTAGTATGTCAACACGCGTGGGCTAACACTCGGGTATCAACACTCGTATGTCAGCACACGTGGGCTAACACTCGGGTATCAACACTAGTATGTCAACACGTGGGGGCTAACACTTCGGTATCAACACCCGTATGTCAGCACACGTGGGCTAACACTCGGGTATCAACACTCGTATGTCAACACACGTGGGTTAACACTCGGGTATAAGCACTCGTATATCAACACACGTGGGTTAATACTCAGGTATCAACACTCGTATGCCAACACACGTGGGTTAACACTCGGGTATAAACACTCGTATATCAACACACGTGGGCTAATACAAAGGTATCAACACTCGTATGCCAACACGCGGGGGCTAACACTCGGGTATCAACACTCGTATGTCAACACGCGTGGGTTAACACCGGGTATCAACACTTGTATGCCAGCACGCGTGTGCTAACACTCGGGTATCAACACTTGTATGCCAACACGCGTGTGCTAACACTCGGGTATCAACACTCATATGTCAACACACGTGGGTTAACACTCGGGTATCAACACTTATATGTCAACACACGTGTGCTAACACTCGGGTATCAACACAAGTATGTCAACACGCGTGGGCTAACACTCGGGTATCAACACTCGTATGTCAACACACGTGTGCTAACACTCGGGTATCAACACTAGTATGAAAACACGCGTGGGCTAACACTCGGGTATCAACACTCGTATGTCAACACACGTGGGCTAACACTCGGGTATCAACACTTGTATGCCAACACGCGTGTGCTAACACTCGGGTATCAACACTCGTATGTCAACACACGTGGGTTAACACTCGGGTATCAACACTCGTATGTCAACACACGTGTGCTAACACTCGGGTATCAACACTAGTATGAAAACACGCGTGGGCTAACACTCGGGTATCAACACTCGTATGTCAACACACGTGGGCTAACACTCGGGTATCAACACTTGTATGCCAACACGCGTGTGCTAACACTCGGGTATCAACACTCGTATGTCAACACACGTGGGTTAACACTCGGGTATCAACACTTATATGTCAACACACGTGTGCTAACACTCGGGTATCAACACTAGTATGAAAACACGCGTGGGCTAACACTCGGATATCAACACTCGTATGTCAACACACGTTGGCTAAAACTCGGGTATCAACACTCGTATGTTAACACACGTGGGCTAACACTCGGGTATCAACACTCGTATGTCAACACGTGGGCTAACACTCAGGGGCAGCTCTTGTTGTGTCACCTCTATAGGATCAATTATCTTTAATCTTTTTCGACACATTTATTTAAAAAGATGATTATACAATATTTTATTAATTTCGGTCAATCACGTTTCTCCATAAATAGTACGTATCTATGGGCTAGAATTATAATACTTATTGATAAATTTGTGTTGTCAACCACTCTCACATTCTCTCTCATGCACGTAGTATATTAGTATAATATAATGAATTTGGTTCAATAAATTATAATTTAAATCCATACTCACTTAATGATTAATAACTACCTAGTAGGCACAAATATTTTAAAAGTGTATCAATAGGCAGTACTAATAATAGTGACAAAGGCCTCAGTGTAATCAGAAATCTCCTGAAATGGGGATGTTAATAATTTTATTAGTGCACACTCACACCCCATAATAGGCCTAGTAGGAACAATTCTTCAAACAATCATATCTAGATTTAATTATTTTTTTTAGAGTGGAATGTCTAATGAAATTTATCTCTACCTATTTACTCCATTTTCCTAACATTTACACTATTCATATATGTTTAGAGAAATGTCTTTCCACAAGGTAACTTACACAAATACATGTATCTTGAAAAATGTTTTTACTGTAAAATTATTATTATTATTATTATTATTAGCACCGCGTCTTACTACCCGTTCGGGTTATATGCACTTACGCTAATGTGTAATGGTAGGGTGATTGTGAGATGAAATGGAGGACCTACAGTTTAACATGGAATCCGAACCACGGTGGAGGCCTGGCATTTTCCACATTCACAAGATGTCTTGTCAGAGGTGAAGGAAGGGTTTGGTAATCAGATAAATCTATGCCGGGACTGAGAATTGAACCCCGGCCGCCAGCATCGAAGTCTGACACCTTACCCCTAGACCGCCAGGTCACCAATTTTAACTGTAAAACATTAGTTATCACCTATAAAACCAGAGTAAATATTTCCCCATCAGTAACAGCTTCTACAAATAGACCCTACAAATATGACTTAGGGCGGTATGCAAGAACGTTAGTGAATGCTTAGTGGACGGATAGTGTGGTACCAAGCACACTATCGTTTCACCTTTTAACCTACGATGACGCAAGCAAACCTACGCTAGTGTCATCAAAGCATCCACTTAGTCAAGTTCTTACATACGGCCCTGAGTCTACTTATTTCAGTGACTAAATATTATTTAAACTTTTTATTTTAACGATCCAAGTAACGTATAATACAGATGAGATAATAAGAGCAGATAGTAATGAGGAAATATAATTAATTGTATATCTACACTTTTCCCTCTCAATGTGTTCTCAGGCATTACAAAACGCTAAAATATGACAAAATGAGCTGATGACGATACATAGAAACGGAAGGGACACAATGGATAGCATTAACCTATACTGGCACTTTTATCAAGGATACAATGAACAAGAGGAATATTTATTACTATTTTATATTCGAAACCTTATCTCAGTCGGTAGCATGTATGCCTACTGAGCTAAGGGCTCTGAGTTCGCTTCGTGGCATGGCTAAAAGATTTATCATTAAAGAAATGTAGGTTTATCCTTTCATATTGAAAAATTAACGCCCGGGGATTAGATTTTGTGCCTGCCCTAGTCTTAAGTTAGATTATAAGGAATATGAAGCTACGACAGGCCTAAAAATCCGGCAGTGGAAAATATATAGACTGAGTAAAAAACTGACTCAGTCCACAGACTGGAAACAGTAATGGATTTAGTAAATGTATTACATACTTCATAGTTTGAAATGTTTACAATACGAAATCAACAAAACATTAAATATAGTAAATAAAACATGGAATATAAATAGTTTAACAGATCTCCAGCTTGAAAACTTATAATTGCTCACGTGCAACTTTTTTTGACAACAATGATACTATAAAATAATGTGAATGCCTATATTACAAATTCGACCTAAATTATTTCTTTAGAAATACATCGCCTCTAATTTATCTTTG
The DNA here is from genome assembly GCA_902151425.1 of Timema shepardi. NCBI lineage: Eukaryota > Metazoa > Arthropoda > Insecta > Phasmatodea > Timematidae > Timema > Timema shepardi. Next base: position 263,711 of record CABFVX010000352.1, read on the forward strand.
TCAGTCGTATTCACTACTGCCAAATACATTGTTCAATACTTAAAAAAGTAGAAGTTATTATAATTATTATTATATATAATGATTTATTATTATTAATAATAATAATAATAGTAATAATTTATTATATATAATGATTTATTAATAATAATTTATTATATATAATGATTTATTAATAATAATTTATTATATATAATGATTTATTAATAATAATTAATTATATATAAAATACTAATAATTTCTACTTTTTAAGTATATATATATATATATATATATATATATACACACACTTTTTATTAGTTGATTTTAACCCAAAACCATTAAGTTGATAGTTTGGTGTTAGAGATATATTTATTTATTTGTAAACCTTGCATCCCCTCTACTTCTGTTCATATCATATTAGTTATTCTTATTCGTATCCCATTGCTATTCAATTACAGACCTTTTTACTGGCTTATAGATAGTATCCCTAAATCTGGTCTATTTGTGTCCTATTATGAACATAGAAAGCTCTGCAGAGGATTTCTCTAAAAGCAAGCTGTACTATTCCAATCAGCATAAATATCAGGGTCGAGTTGATTTAATTGTTAGTAATTTCTAGAAGCTGAAAGTTTATAAAGATACTGATAACATTATGTTAATACGATTATATTATTGGCTGTTACAGGTCTTCCCGCCCGAAACGCCCAAGTACCGTATTACGGCAAGCTGATAGGGAAACTGGTGGAATATGCTCACGGCATTACGGGAACAGCTTATGCTGTGGATGAAAGTACAATATTTATCAAGAACTTTTCATACGATGGCACAGGCCCAGGTGAGATCATTCAAATAATTACCTTAATTTTAGTTGTGTTTAGGTTACAGTTGCATCGGAAGTAGTTTAAAAGTATATAAATGTAAAGGCATTAAAATAGTCGCAGTTGAACGTCTGCGAAACACCAATTATTATACTGTTAGTTTAAACAAATCAAATTAAATATTTTAAAGAGTTTTTAAATTTTAAAATAAATTTGTAGTGTTTAAACCATTCGTAATTATTTAATACCTTAAAAGTTTTTAACTAAATAGGTATATAGTTATTAATGAAGACATTATAAACTATAGATTACGGTATTCATTCATATAAATTAAATAGTTTTCACTGAATTTATTATACTAGCTTTAATATAGAGATTATATGTGTATGAACATTTTAAAATAGAGAAGACATATTATATGATAAATTTTATTAGCGCCCATATTATCTGATAGAAACACACTCGCTCGCTCAATTCACATTTCTATCCCAAAACCTAGGTTTTAGTTAAATTTAACCAATATGCCTTCTCTAGCTAAAATGATGTTATAAATTTTATCTTTATATTCGGGCTAATATGATCAATTTAGTGAAACGATATAATTTGATAAAATTGAATACACTAGTCTATAAATTAGCTAGTTAAAATTAATATCAACATTAATTTAATAACTTCAATTAATAAATATATTCAAATTAAACTAAGAATTTTAAGGTCTATACATTATTTACGAATGATTTTAATTACTAAAAATTAATTTAAAATTTAAAACGTCATACTAATTTGATTTATTTCAAAAACTAACAATGCTATAGGTACCTCACACGAATCAATTATACTAAAACTATATTAAACTAAGACGTTATTCAACTGCAGCTATTTTATAATGCGTAGTACTTTTACACGACTTTTGAGTCCTAACATGATGGTCTGGAAAGAACACGTTATTTATCTTGTTTGATAAAGAGAAGAATCACTAAGCAATGTGATTGCTAATTCATTGCGTTGAAATACATGTCTTGCCTCCCCCTACAATCTATTTAATTTTTTTACCGGGAGATTTGAATAAGTCTGTATATTAAACAAATCTGTTAAAGATTTCATGGTTGAGGTTAAAAAAGTATCAAAATGTCTTCTCTTTGCCGATTGCTTTCCACAAAAGCCTGGATAATCTAATTAATATACATGGAGGTCCGTCTCCAAACTTCTCCATCATCCAGCTATGATCTGTTGTCTCGATGACAATTTTTAGTTAATCTGCTATTTGCCAATGCATAAGTTATGTCATAAAGATAGCTTAGTGTGTATTTAAGTTTATTAATCTGTGCATAGTCAAAGGTTTAGCACTTTAACACAAACTAAAACTCACATTTGTTCACTCCAATATTCTTCACAAAAAGCTGTGACCATATTTCCACATTAAAAGGTAACAATCTCAATCAGGGGAAAATAATAATTAATTTAGGATTAAAGTACTAACACTTTTATTGTAAAATAATCATAGAGTATTAAAACTAATAACTTCTAGGATTAACCTACGTGAGAATTTCACACATACCTTTGGCATCTAAATGAACCCAATTAAATTATATGTTTATTGTTGTCTACCAAAGTCACGTTAATATTATTCTGAAACTACTCTTTTTCATCACATTTGTTTCAGACGCATTTTTCTGGGTCGGCAACACTCCCAGGCCATCTCCTGAAGGCTATATCATCCCCTACCCTGAGGACTACAAGGGCAGGTTAGTTAGCGTCAAGTTATTTTTTATAAATAGTCTATTCATATAGTTATTTAATCGTGTATACATTACATTAGGGATAGGGGGCAAATGAGACTGGGATTTTAGAAGTGAGACTCCTCCCGTGCTGGCTCTAACAAACGCACGCTACTAGCATACTCTCCTTACTTGCGGGGCGAGTCCAGCACCTGGCCGGCCACCTCTACGCTGCTCCAATTGCTACATTCACACGTATTGACGAGTGAATGCTTGAGTACCGGTACGCCTCATGTCACACTACCTGCGCCGTTGTTGATCTTTATCTATAGCCAGTCTTTGATCTTTTCACTCTTATGGGCTACTATTACTCATCCGATTATCGGCTCACAATATTTTGTCATAAATAATCTACATTAATCGGGTTTGTATGACTGGTTTTCCAAGGGAAGAGAACACACCTTTGTTTCAGCTCCTACCAGGATGACTTTATTTAAATTATTTAGTTCCTTCAATTTCATTTTCTACACACAATTATCCTTTGTTTCTTTTTCAAATTCACCATTTGGCATTTACTTAAGTGTTTTGTTGGCCAGATTTGTTTCAATTCTTATCTCCGGGGTTTTGTTGGATTGTGTCCTTATTTAACTTTGTAGCGCCTTTTGTTGGTTATCTTTTCTCTTATAATAAATATTAAAATGTAACATTAGAAACAATGTCTTAATTAATCAATCTTTAGGTGACCTGTTGGTCTAGGGGTAAGGTTTCAGACTTTTGTGCTGGGACCCGGGGTTCAATCCTCGATCCTGGCACAGATTAATCTTATTGCCAAACCCTTCCTTCACCTCTGACAAGACGCCTATTAAACACAACTTGTGAATTTGTGGAATTACAGGCCTCCGCCGTGGTTCGGATCCCACGTTAAACTGCAGGTCCTCCATTTCATCTCACAATCACCCTACCATTTCACATTAGCCTAAGTGCGTATAAACCGAACGGGTAGTAAGACTTGGTGCTAATAATAATAATAATAATAATAATAATAATAATAATAAATCTGTACATCTAAGAAAAAAAAGGGTTGGTCTTTATTTTGGTCTGATGACTAAGATTTCTTGGACGGCTTGACTGATTAAGATGACATTTTTATATTCAGTAGTATATTTATCCAAGTGGATATGTATTGCTACACTAGTAATTTATAGGGGTAAGTAATATAGACTTAGTATTTTACCCATTTTTTTTCTTCTAGCTATTAGTGTCATCACGCACTTACATGTCCATAGATATGGTAGTAGATCAGCAGAAAACCGTCCACAAAGCTGTTGAATTTTTGAATTCCCCTAATCCATCCGTTTTACCCATCGACGCTCTTAAATTTCTGCGTACTTAAAACCCACTTAAACTATGTAGTGGGACACTCTTAATGTAAACATTCTTCAAAACTTTATCATAGAGGAGACTGTCATAACAGGCTGCGATACGGGAGAAAATGTAATGATACTAAGAATCCCCATGAGTTAATATGACCTGCCCTTCCAGTTTAAACTGTAACAATGTAATACGCCACCAGAACTGACTACAGCAAACAAGTTGAACTCACTAATTCTCCCAAACTGTTCCATTCACAAAATATTTCCACTGCCACACGACCTGCCTCGCACCAACTCTTTATCAATGCGCCTGACTCTCTATAAAGCGGAATCGAATGACGCAGTTGCGCCCTATTTGCCAGCGTGGGCTAGCAACTACCAACACCACGATAGTGAACAATCTACTAGCTTCTAGAAAGACCGAGTGATATGGTCTTCCTTTGTTAAGAGCTTTTACTACGTTTGACTGGAATATGGAAAATAGTACGTCCTTTCCTGCCACGCGGATTGACAAGAGGATGACGCGTCATACTTTACTTTACCACGCGGTTCCCCTTATTACCCCAGATTATTAATTTCACGCATTTATTCTTTGGGGCCAAGTTGCTTAAATGTACGTTATTATTATTAATATTATTATTATTAGTAGTAGTAGTAGTAGTAGTAGTATTAGTAAGGTAGTAGTAGTAGTAGTAGTAGTAGTAAGGTAGTAGTAGTAGTAAGGTAGTAGTAGTAGTAAGGTAGTAGTAAGGTAGTAGTAGTAGTAAGGTAGTAGTAGTAAGGTAGTAGTAGTAGTAAGGTAGTAGTAGTAGTAAGGTAGTAGTAGTAGTATTAGTAGCATTAGTAGTAATAATAGTGGTAGTAGTAGTAGTAATGGTAGTAGTAGTAGTAGTAGTAGTAGTAGTAGTAGTAGTAGTAGTAGTGGTAGTAACACGTCTTACTACCCGTCCAGGTTATACGCACTTACGCTAATGTGTAATGGTAGTGTGATTGTGAGATGTAATGGAGGACCTACAGTTTAACGTGGAATCCGAACCACGATGAAGACCTAGCATTCCCCACATTCACAAGTTGTGATTAATACACTTTAATGTACGTGAAGTGTCCATTGTATATAATTTTTGGCGTGACATTAAATATAGGAGGAGCTAACTTGTTAACTGTATTAAATTAAGATGTAAGCAAAAGTATACGTTTTGAACTAAATTATTTATGTAGTATCCAAATTTTGTTTCGGTCATATATTTTATATATATTTAAAACTGATCATGGGATTATAGTGTACTAAATGTCAAATTTGAACTTTTAATATTTCGGCGATCGTTGGCGAGATAGTCTGACTATAAGGGACTTAAAATAATTTGCTTGTCTTGGTTTACGAAAGATGTTTGTATTTTGTTGAAATTTGGGTATTTAACTAAAGTATTTGAACTTATTATATTGCCATTATTTAAATCTTATTGATTATCTTAATGTATTTTGGACATATTACATATAGGCCTAATGTAGCAGAGCCAACATACCAAAGCACTGAGATAAGTGTATTAATATTAGTGAAGATTATTTAAAGAAATAAAGACAAATGTAAATATAAGGATAAATGTTTTTCAAATTCTTATATCACTTACATTTTATAGAACCATTTGTGACCTATTTACTGACCTTCCCTGAGACAATTTGTATATAATATATATTTATCTTTAGTCCTTATTTATCTATGATGAGAGGTGAAGAATATATTGTGTTAGAAAGTATACGTAAGGATCGTTAGAGTTGGTCAGAAAGAGTTTGTTCTTTATTAGAATATTTATTAAATGTATGTACTTAATATTAGTCCATTCTTCCTCTAAGATGATGAATAAAAGTGGTTGTTTATAGTATATGCATTAGGAGTGATGAGGTTGGATGTCCTGATTTAGTCCATTCTTAATCGAAGCTACACTTGTTTATAAAATACTCATAAGGAGTGATAGTTTTGGATGTCCTTAATATACTATTGATTAAATATTTTATATTGTATTCACCTTATTCCATTATTCCCCTTAGTGTTTATATTATAAGCATAAGGATCGATAGAGTTTTTCATAAACAAAGTTTTAGATTACATCCTTAATGAGAGGTGATTTATTTATAAAGAGTTGAGCGCAGGCAAGCTAGGTCCTAGCAATGGTGGCTAGCAAGATGGGATGGCGATGTGTCTTTGAATCACCCCCTAGCAATAGCCTCACTTAAAGAGGGAATAGAATGCTCGTTTTCCCAATTCTCATACATATTTATACTATTGATCACTCCACTAAATATCTATTAAGGACATGCTCTTTTAACAAGAGTTGTTTATTCAAAGCTCTTGTAAATTATTATTACCGGTAATTTTTATAGGATATTGCTATGTCATTTAGGGTTGCCATTTTCAATACACGATTCTATGAAGGATAGATTACTGTTGTCTGTGCGTGCTTTTGATATTTAAATTATTATTAGATCATCATATTTCAAGTACTTACCAAATTGTACATATATATTTTTTAAGACTCTTTCTTCAAGGGTCATAAGATTTTGACTATGCGCAAAACCTGTTGGAATTCTTGGATTGTTATAAATTTGAATTTTTTGGAATCATGTCTTACTACCTTTTCAGGTTATACGCATGTATCTATTACACCAGTGAGTTATGGGTGAATAAAGTTAGATTTAGATTATATGTACCCGCATTTGCTTGGAAAGAGTGGAAAAAATCCACCCTCAGTACACGGAACTAGGATTCCAACCCCGAACTCCTTATCATCGGCACTCTAGTCTATTTCGAGGGTGATGCCTTAGACCTTGTGACCACCAAAACATGTGATTGTTACACAGGCTGTTAAAAAGGGGTTCAAATCTTTAGGATATTGTAGTGCTCACTAAAATGAATATAATGTTCTATTAAACAGAGACCTGCAAACCAACCCACAAAGAGATACAAGCAATTTTGTATTTCGCTAGTAAAACAAAGATAAAAATAAAATGTTATCTGGTTTTACATGACATATTTATTACCTTATCACAACAAAAGTTGTTATAGCTGTTTTACTTCCATTTCCACACACATTTTACTTCTTCAAATCAAAGTGATACGTGCTTTTTGAAAACATCTCGGTTTTCATAATAATCGTCTGAAAATCGTTTTCAACTCACTGTTGTAGGTCTGATAACTTATTTAATGGAGTCAGATACAATAAACTCTTGAAGTATCCCCAGACCAAATTCCAAAGGATTAAGTCATTGTCACAGCCACAGGTGATGCTACTGGAGACGATAGATAGATCGAGGAGGTCCAGGGGCATAGCCACGCTGAACCCATGATTTAAATTCTTTGGACTTTGTTTTGTCCAAGAGCTTACTGTATTCATCTCCAATAAATGATTCATCAGGATTATAGCAGCAAGTTGAAAACGAATATCAAACGATTCGAACGAAGCCAGGAATGTTTCAAAGAGCACGCAACATTCTGATTCGAAGATGGTAAATGTGTGTGGAAATGGAAGTGCAACACGTAGAGCACATTTTGTTGAAATAAGTTAATAAATGTGTGTCATGTACAAGATGCAGCGGAAATATATGACGGTTTTGCAAGTGTAAATAACTTTTGTATTTTTCAACAAAAAATTGTTTACATTTTGTCGTTAAACTCAGTATATTTTGCCATTATTTACACCATGAAACCATTTTTAGAACACAAGTTAGATATGGAAAATAACGTCTTGCAAATGTCCTCCATTTTCATTCAGACATTGCTGAAGTCTTACTCTGCACTTGGATTTGCATTTCCACCCGTACAAAATAGTGCTTACTCAGGAGTTACAACTCGTAATAATGTGACACGATTTGCGTTCGCTACAACGATGACTGATGAAATCCATTTTCATCTCTCGGGTTTTGTTAATAAACAGAACTGTTGGCATTGGTCTACAGCGAACCCGAGAGTCATTCACAAGCGTCCACTTCACTCACGAGTAACAGTATGGTATGGGATGACACATCGTGGGGTCATTAGCCCATATTTCTTCGAACAGGATGTTCAAAGTGCTACGGTAAATTCTTATTGCTCTGTTTTGATGTTAAGAAACTTTTGCAGACCTCAAATGCGTAGAATGCAACTGAACAATGCCCAAGTGTGGTTCCAGCAGGATGGGCCAATCCCCCCCACCTTCCCCCATACATCTAGGATTTCCATGGCAGTGCTTCGAGAGATTATACCACAACGCCTAATTTCACTTTGTGGAGATATCCCATGGCCAGCGCGGTCGCCCGATCTTTCGGCGTGTGACTACTTTTTGTGGGGTTATCTGAAGTCGAAAGTTTTCATTGATAAGCCACGCACTTTGGAAGAACTCAAGGTTGCTATAGAAAGTGAAATTAGGGCAATACCGATAAACATGCATCGTTATGTTATGACTAATCTCAGAACAAGACTTCAGCAATGTGTGAATGAAAATAGAGGACATTTGCAAGACGTTATTTTCCATACTTAACTTGTGTTCTAAAAATGGCATGGTGTGTAAATAGCAATAGCAAAATATGCAGAATTTAATGACATAATGTAATTTTTTTTTTGTTAAAAATGCAAAAGTTATTACACTTTCAAAGCCGTCATATATTTCTGCCGCATCCTCTATATCCAAATAACGTTTAATTTTTTATCCTATTTTTTTTATTACTGGAAGACCAAATTGCCTGTGTCTCTGAGCTGTTTTGCGTACCTATGTTTACCAATACTTTTTCTCTCAATTTAATGAGAACTATAAGCTCTTAACATTCTGAACCCCCCCCC
>CABFVX010000352.1:272526-301350 GCA_902151425.1 Timema shepardi
CTCCCCGCCCGTTTTTAGCATCCTGTATAATGTATATTAATTACATTTCAAAGCTCCTTTTATTTTTATGTTAAAGAATGATCATGCAAATTAAAAATATTAATACATATTTATGTGGTAATTGCCCTTTTTGCTTTCGTATAATATATATATATTAAATGTACAGTACATACATGTCTTGGTAGAAAGATTTTCAGTATCAGCCTTCTTAACTTGAATGATTGATAAGTTTGAATCTACTTAAATTGTTCTTGAATTCTTTTTGATAGAATTAAAGGTAACTTTATTTTCATAGATAGGCTACATTCAATATCATACATTTTAGTTCTTACATTTCCTTTGGGAAAACCTCCCGAATATTTTTTTTTTTTAAACTCCGGTATCCTGACATTTTACTCTGCCATTTTATATTACCTTGTCTAAATAAAATTGTTAATGTGCTATCCTTTGTTTAATATAATCGGAAAAGGGGTACCTTAAAATGGCTGCAATTTTCTATCAAGGTTTTCCTTGCAATGGTCATCACAAAAGCGCAGGGACGGATCTTGAAGGTGGTAAGCGTTGATCTCCTCACCAAGTGTTCCTTCCATTAATACAAATACTTTGTATATTTAATATTGTAGCAGAAACCTCGATTATTTTTCATCATCTACCTGAAACGTGATGTGATTTTTTTTCTCTTTGTGGGGAATTAAAAACTCTAGGATTGGGAACTTTAAAAAAAGCAATAACAAACTAGGGCTGACAAGACCTTGTGCCCCACCCTACATTTTATATAACGGCGTCTAACTACCTACTCAGGCTGTACACATATGATAATTATTATAATGTGGTGGACCGGATGGGGAATGAGGCAATTCACAGGTAATCTACCCACATTTACGTGGAAGAAGAAGGTGAAACAATTGGGGGGGAAACCACCCTCAGTAGATTTTACAGGTATTTGGACCTCGATCTCCCGTCTTCAGCATACAGTATATAAGTTCACTAATACTATATTATGGCATAATAAACTCTTAACTCATATTCAGAAACACTACAGTATAAAATGACCCTTTGAAAAAATTAAAGCTATTGTGTTACTTTTGTTTGCTTTAACGTAAAAAATTTAGTTTTCCTTCTTTTTTATATTCAGATTCCTCAGAAATTTTTTTGAGGATATTTCTATGAGGTTTTCTACTGTTGTTCTTCAATAAAAATAATTAATATCACACGCGCTTTAGATTTTTTTCATCTACACTCTTCTAATATACATACTATTACCTCGCTTAGCATTTTATTGCAGTCATAACATTTGCTAGCAATAACATGGTATGTTTTATAACAGTCAACCACAATTGTGGTCAATCGGCCAAAGACGCTACACCCGCCTTTCACTTGCTAGCCCTTTATGGGGAGGACCAAGTTGAGTCCTGGAAGAAGCAGTCACAGATTAGCATGCTCTGATGCTTCCTGAAGGGGAGCACGAGAGCAAATTCCAACACGTACCGACCAAATGTTCACACCATGTGGCTTTCAGAAATTTAAACAAAAGGCTTGTCGAATTTTGTGAAGGTTCTGAAACAAAGAAAATACATAATATTATTAATATTACTGGGGGGAAAAGTATATTGGTAAACTGAATAAGGGTTTTTAGAGTTACTTGTGGAGACACTGCTATATGGGGTAGAGGGGGGGGGGAGTTGGGTGAGAGCATCCCAAACCATTGTTTTACACTTCTTGCTTATAAGAGCAGGGATTTGGGACGTCAGTGGCACCCTTGAATCCTGGTTGGGTGGGCTAGTGATTGGTCAATCCATGTGACATTTTGGCGCCAACTCATATAGCTCCCTGTGTGCCAGGATGTTTATCCAAACGCCTTTGTTTAATTTGATAACATAAATTGGCACTGTACATTTTGTTATAAATATCAAGACAACCTTAATTCCATTATCTGTACAATTAGTTGATATCAGTATTCCTATCCGACTTGTTAGTACTATTCTCATGACATAGTACTCGGAAACGTAACATGAAATGAGTGAAGACTTGGAAGATGAAACTTCTAATAGGAGTGAAGAGCAAATGTAGCCAGGACGCTAGAGAAAAGCTTACCCAGGCGCTCGCTAGCTACCGTCGTCGCTATGGTGATGAATGTCTGTCCCGAGAGCAAACAAACACATGCGAGATTATAGAGAGACCACTCAGCAGATTCTCAGAACCTACATATTTATTAAGTTTACCCAGCATAGACCTACTATTAGACAACTTAATTCAGTACGTGACCATTTCATTACTATAGCGAAGTATCAAAGAGTTGATTTGATCACCAATGTTTACTTAGTTTTTTTTCTCTTCTAAACACGCTTAGCATAGTAAAATCTTTTCAAATGAATTACGAAAAGGTATTTTCTCAAAATATGTTTTGCTTGTGAATCCTATTACCAAGAAAAATATGTAGAGACTGTATTTGTTATTCCTAAGCGAATATTGTGGGCATGTGACCTACAAACCCGAATATTAAAGAAAACAAGAAACTCAGAGTAGGCTGACTGAGAGCTCTAATTAGAAAAATAAAATTTTTAGTTAAATTCCACTAATTTAAACCTAAGTATTTTATAATCTTAATAAATCTAGTTTTCCAAAATTTATTTTGCTATAAAAAGTTGTTCTCTTGGTATGAACAATGTCAGGGTATATCGTAAATTGTAGAGTGGAGGAACTCAATGTTCTGTTTTTATTGGTGGAAGGGTAGTTTGTAAGTTGTCACCCTTTATGATTTAGTAACTAGATCTCTCACAAAAAGCGCTGTTGGAATTCAAAAATATTAGTTAATCCAACTGTTATTATCTATTTTACAAAATGAAATGGATGGCATTCCAAATAATAACATTAACATAATAGACGTGTCTTTATGCAAATAAATGTGAATAAGATATATTTTGTGCATAGTTTGATATTTAAAGGCATTTTTATGTTTATTTTGCTCTAAACATATGTTGTCCTGTCTTAAATTTATTCAGGAATAAATATTACCATAAATTATACTTAGCACAATGTGGTCATATTATTTCATGGCACTTAGTCATATTGAATAAGAAGTTGTAAGATAAAAGTTACTGGAGTTTCCGAAATCCGTCCTCTTGGCGGAAGATAAGGTTGACTTAACTTTTAATATATTAACAATATTCTTATGCAGATTAAACACAAACAAGATATTGATAAAATGTCCTTTTATTGAAAAAATTTTTATATTATTTTTTTCCTGAAGAATCCCGGGAAATAATTTTTCCCGACTGAGTTTCGAGAAAATCCAATTTCCCAAATTGATTCATATATATATATATGTGTGTGTGTGTGTATACATATATTTATATATGCTAAATACATCTACAATTTTAAATTCTTACATATATGTGCACTGCATGTATACATAATTGTTAATATATGTACTGTATGTAATGTTAATATATAATTTATATGTATAACTTATGCATATATAACATATGCATATATACATAAATACATACATATGCAGGTAATGTTTATATATGTGTATACACATGTATACGTCTATATATATATATATATATTTATATAATATTTAGCACCGCGTCTTACTATCCGTTCGGGTTATACGCTTTAAGTACTAATTACTCTAATGCATTAGAAATTGGGAAGATTTAATTAGTGGAAGTGAACCCGCATTTACCTGAAGGGAGAATGGAAAACCATTTAGGAAAAACTACCCCTAGTTCACCCGACCGAGATTCGAACCTCGATCTCCCCGTCCTCAAAAGTCGAGCTCAACACGATAAGCGCGTTAGCCAACTACGTCACCAAGGCGGGTCATACGTCTCTATACTTATATGTAAATACACATATATGTATTTATACATACATACATGCATATACATGAAAATACATATACATATGCGTATATATTTATACATATGTAAATATACACATATATGCGTATGTATTTATTTATACATACATACATATATATGCATGCACACACATACTTATGCATATTTAAATATATTGATGTACGTATGTAAATATGTATATGTTTGTACAGTAAATCTATGTTGAGAGACTTCAAAAATACATCATGTATCCACACTCCCCTTGTCATATACCGATTCCTATAGTTAACTAATTTGGTTTTCCTCTGATCAAATAAAAATGTTGTATTTAATAGTTTTGTTGGTTCTCACTCACTCACTCACTCACACACACACACACACACACACACAAACACACATACAGATAATTACATGCTACACATTTGTTTTTCATTAATATCTTATTTACATTCCAACAATACACGATCATTACTTATTCATAAATAGTTTGCCTTATAACCTTTAGATGAGTCTAAAATCGCTCATTTCCAATTATATATTCAGAAATATTAAGATACACAGTTTTTAAATTATATGCGACTTGAATTTCCTATTATTAGGATTGAAAGTGAAAGTTTTTATTAGTAATATCCTAAGTATGATAGACAATTCTTCTATGTTGAGTGTCTGTAAATTCACTTATAAAACTGTATATTTTTAAATAGTATCTCTTGTATCTAGAAGCGATGTATCCTTTTTTTGAAAGCTCCCCCAACCCAAAATTGGCTACCACCTCTCTTTCATTACTGTGCTGGTGTACGCTATAGCATTCCAGACCTCCACGGCGCGAAGAGGGAGGGATCATCCCCCTATCATCAGTATTCCCTCTACTCCCTCCCCGATACTATCGCTAGGGGATGAAGTCTTCAAGTTAAAAGCTTTAAATTACCAGATAATAGGTCCAGAGTACATGTCACACGATGCACGAGAACCCGGTCTAGCTTTTGGTTAAGATTGATTTGATTGGTTTCTTTAAGTGTCTAACATGGATGGCCTTTTAGAGTTGAAAACCCTCCGGTAGAAATTAGATTAAAACCTTTCCCGATAAATTTATACAGACAATTTTATATCATTTGATCACAGTGGAGGAGGATGTATTTACATCTGCTTTCATTATCAATTTGAATGAACCGACACCTTTGCTCAGTCGGTAGCGTGTCTGTATACAAAGTTAAGGGTCCTGGGCTCGATTCCCAGCATGGCCGAAAAATTTATCATTCAATAAATGTGGGTTTACCCTTTCTCAATGATGAATTAATGGTCGGGGACTGGATGTTGTACCTGTCCTAGTACTAAGCTAGGGAATCGAACCCGTGTCCAAGTGTCATTTTTCAATTTTCAGAATATAATATCTAGATGGAGTAATACTCACTAAAATGCATAAATAATAGCTTTGGCTATTTGATTCACTAATGATTGTACTTTTTTTATAATATTAAATTATTTACATAGGACCTATCTATTCATGTATACGTCATTGTGTACCGCTCATATGAATGTCTTAGTTATACTACATTTCATCCACCTTTACCATTATCAAGTTAGACTCCTTGTAACTCATGTACTATATTGATTTAAATTCATTCGATCACTATTTAAATTTATAATTATACTTGTTATTTTTATTAAATAAAATTTTAATTGTCAAATGTCCTCAAGCATGTCAAACTCGTTGGAAAATGATGCGGTGCTGACAGACTTCTATAGCTGAGAAAACAATTGAACCTTTAGACAGACATGCAAGTTTTTTATTCGTATTACTAAATATGATACATAATTTACGAATAATATCCCATACTTTATTTATGGGAATGGAATTTGTAAGGGTCAAAATATATTATCTTTGATATTCTTAGCAACTTTCTCCTTCAATGTGTTGATCTCTAGCGTGATTAATTTGGATGGGCTCCATACTATCTATGACTTTGATGGAACAGGCACAGATACCTAAGGTGGTTGTATATCACTATCCGGCACTTTTAATTTTAAAAGGAACATGTCGATGGTGCGGCTTTGGAAAACACCTTTGAATAGACGCCCCCCTCAACACTACAATGACGGCCGAAGGGAACTTCTTCACTCAAACATCGACGTCTGGAAGGAGGGTTCATCAAACACAGTGAGTGATCTCGTGGAAAAGAGGCCAATTGGAACGTTTAGCCTAAGTACCCAATGAGAGACTCCAAAAAATGAAAATAATTAAATGGGAACGTAATCTTTGCCAAACATGGGTTTGTATACGTCTAAAACAAAACAAAGGGCAACAACAGGTCTACAGAGGGTCAGGTCAATGGAGGAAGAATCACCACTAAAAGTTGATAAGTGTGTATAAGTACCTGTGCTTGAGAACACCAGGTCACTCAAGACAATCTTCAATCATTCAACTTCTGGTTTTTATAAATGAGGAACTACAAAACCCGGTGGGAGGCTCACTAAAATCCTAAAAATGAAATTGTTCTAAGAGGTCCTCTTGGCTCCTCTCAGTAATACACTAATCTGCTGTGGGGAAAATATTCCATACCCTCATACATAAGAAGAAGGAACCCGCCTCGGCGGCTTCGTGGACTGCGATACTCTTGCGTTACACTAGACTGCCGTTGACGGGGAGATCAAGGTTTGAATCTCGGTCGGGTGTACTTAGGGTGGTTTTTACAAAATGGTTTTCCGCTCTTACTCCACGCAAATGCGGGTACACTTCCTTTTAATATAACTTTCCTAATCCCTAAAACCAATAGCGTAATTAGTACATAAGCGTATAACCCAAACGGGCAGTGAGACGCGGTTCTAAATAATACATACAATAAAAGGACACCTGGTTACCTTGAAATCAAATTTTAAAAAGTGATCATTTATGTTGCTTTGTGCAATGATAGCAACATCTGTACTTACTAAATCAAATTATATTGGGCTTATCAATAAGATAAAGACTACTCACTCAGCAAAAGGTGAAATTGAGTCTCCTACAAACAACACGTTTGAAATATGCTGTAAAGAAACTAATAGTTTAATTTCCTTGCCAAAGACACAAAACAACCCCACATAAATTACAATCAAAGTTTTTATCACCGCGTATTACTATTTGTTAAGGTCATAATAATATAAATGCTCTAATAGGGTAGGAATGAGTAAGGAAGCATTTTATAGGTACTCTACCTAATTTTGCATGAAAGAAGGGCGAGTACCCATTTAGAGAAAATCACTCTTAGTAACCTGACCGTGATTCGAACGCCAATATCACATTCATCAGGCCAGTCAGTATACCACGTGAATGGTGATGTTATTAATTAACTTAATTGCTTAAAGCGGACACACTTTTAAAAAATGAAAATAAATTAAAAAATATTGTATTAGAGATTTTAAAAAATATATCCTGATCATCTCTTTGGAGAAGAGATCTCAGCATTTAAAAAAAAGAATGATTGGGGCACTGTGTCTTTTTGTGCGAAGTTATCGATATGGCCTGTGATGCTCTTTTACAATTGAATGATTGGTAATTCCTCTATTTATTTTTTAGAAGCTTTAGTGAGATGCCCAAGAACATCACATTTATAGTTTTCGCTACCTCACCTATATAACCCCAAAACTCAGCTTGATAATTGTTATGAGTGATCTTGGGAAGCTATAAATCAGCTGCTATTAAAGAGTTTTCCTTTATCATGCTCGAAATAGATACAACACCTAAACAATTAGATCAAAGTCTGAAACGAAATGTGTGTTTCTTGAGATAATATAAAATGTATCCTGTGAGTAGATGTATCTCTCATTTTTACTGCACAATGTAATTTAGGACAATTTATATTTTGAAAAACTATTTGGCTATGGGATACTTTTAAAACAGCTGATGCCTGAAGAAACAAATATGTCTTGACAACCTGACGTATTGAGGTACTAAAATCTCACAAATCTTTTCAGTTCTCATGCAGTAGATCTAAAAACATGTAACGTCTATTTTGCAAACATTGAGGGACCTGTGAGGTTCCATTTATCTTGAAGAGTGTGTTGTATTTTATTTCATTCTCTGCTGTGGATAAGATAGTTGTCGATCGAATTCCATTGTCTTTTTGAATCCAAGTACTACTATCACACAGCTTTCTCTTTTGCACATTATCTTTATTGGCTCTTTTTATAATTATTTAGAGGATAAAAGGACTTGTGAGTTTTAAGCTTATACCCTCTTTCACCCTTGACATTACATAAAAGTGGTGCTGACATTTTATCACTTCTTGGGCGTATTTTAATATTGTCATGAAAGTATTGGGCTGTTTTCACCTCTTTTTATTATTACGGTCCAATGAGGGACAAGGCAGAGAGTTGCTAGCAAGTAATGAAAATATGGTGCCAGCACTTAAATTGGAGGTTAGGAATGGATTTACATCAGATATACAGGTAATAAAAGGCGTAGCCTCGTTATACCATGCTAAGGTCGGATAGCTATACACAAATGAACTGTGAATTATCTATTAGCTTGGTTTGGACCTTGTTCCCAAACGGCCCATTTGGCATCAAACAACTCCTCTGCCATGCAGTCTCCCAGAACGTTGGATACACCTTAACCTTGGGGTCCCCTTTTAGTCCCCTTTTACAAGGTGATACTGTGGGACTATTCAAAACCCCATACAGTAATGGGACATATTTTTATACAAGCAGATTAAATGTTTACATTTGCTTGGAAAAATTTTCACTATACTAAAACACTTTTAAATTTTAAATATTGCGAGTTTGTTGAGATCTTTGGTCACTAACTTAACCAATTGTCAAATCAACGCTCATTATTGTATTACAGCTGTTGTAAAGCGCTTTAGTTCCAAAGTAAATAATCATACATCATATTAGCTATAGCTAGTAAGTAGAGCTTGGTCTAACAAGTAAAGTTATTGGAACTGAACTGAGAATATTTTAGATCTTAGATCAGCTGTAATGGAAAAAGTCACTAAATCTGGCTATCTTAGTTTTGTAACAAAAAGTAGTACACCCCTGTAAGAATTAGAACTTCGTTCATCATCTTTGTAAAGCTTCGTCAGTAATATTAGCTCAACTGTATTCTAGATCAAGACTTAAGAGTGTATTGATTTTATAACATTATACTCATCTTAGCTCATAATTACAGCCCATAATCCAATCTTGGATAGAGAAAGTATCACATCAGCTTAGCTAAGAACTAAATTTTTATCTTTTAATCTCAATTGTAGGCTGGATTGCAATTTATCTGGTTAGCTTAAAGTTACACTTTTCACGATCATTTAAGATTAGTTGTGCATCCAATTCTATTATCTTATAGCTATTAGCTACATACTTTTCCAACATTTTATTTAGCTCATTTGTTGCGGTGTTTGTCAACTTTCTTAGCTATGACGAAGCACTTATAATGCAATCTTAGTTAAAATTCTATGAATTGTTCCAGCATACTAGTTCTAGTGAGAGCATAAATTTAGTACTACCTAAGAGATATCACTTTTTAAATTATCTTAGCTAATCTAAAGCATGTAGTCTCTCAGCCAAGCTTTACGTTACAACTTTCTCTATCATCTAAGATCAGTTGAGGAGTCACATATTTTTCCAAAATTTAAGATAGCGTATATAATATCATCTTAGCTATGAGATAATCTTTATCATCATCTTAGCTCAGTTAAGTAGCTTTGTGCATTATCTTAGACAAATGTTTCTGTTTATTTATCATCTTAGCTCATTCTTAGGGATTTTCACATTATCTTAGATTAGTGGTATAGTTTTTTATCCAGTGGTAAGGTCCGTACTTAATGTTAGATATGTCTTAGTTTGTTTACATAATTTTAACTTTGTTTGTAATCTGTAGTTTGTAATTGTGATGATGTAATGTTCTTATAATCTTATTATATTAATAGTAGATTATTGTACATTGTTTAAGTTAAATAATAGGGCTTCAGATTCGCTTCGATGACCGCATGGTCTAACGCACTACTTTAACAGTAGACTAGACTACCACTGACAGGGAATCGAGGTTCAATCCTCACTTGGATGTACCGACGGTGGTTTTTCCAGAATAGTTTTTTACTCTTCCTCCACGCAAATGCAGGAACTCTTCCTCTAAATATAGCCTTCCTAATCCTTAAAACCATCAGATTAATTAGTACATGAGCGTATAACTCGAACGGTTAGTGAGGCGCTGTGCTAAAAAAAAAAGGTGCATAGGCTATTATGTTTGTTTGGGGATGTTCTTTTGTTCATCCTACTCACTAGTTGCAATTCGTTTATTTTCTTGGAATATTGTATCTCATGGTAAATAACTCACAGTGCCAATACCCATTATATTAACTTGGTTGTATTGCTTATAGCTTAGACCTAACATTTTAATATATCATTTCATCTTTACTAAGTGGCACAACTTTATCCATCTTCTTAAATAAAGGGTTGAATTTTGTTAATATTCATAAATAACTACTAGATATTCTTTCATGATATTCACTAGAAAGGAAAACTGTATATGTTATCTTAACTCACTAGTTGATCTCTTCTCATCATACATGATTTATTTATTTTGTATATTTACTATCAAACTCAGTGATGAACAATACCAAGGTAGACCATAATGTATTTTCTACGCTCTTCACTAAGTAATACATCTTATTTCATGATTTATACTAAGTGAGAAAACTGTATGCAATTACTACTTATTATTCGAGGTTATTTTATCATTTGAAATAAGTTGGTTGTTTGTCTGAAATCTTTATTTATTAGATGATATTATTTAATCATTTAATTAAGTGAAAATACTTGGTAAATAATATTAAACCACAGTAAGGTTGCATTCATCATCATAATAGAGAAGCATCTTAGCCAAGTAAGAACATTTATATATTTTGGTTTTAGTACTAGAGCTGCTTTCATGATCGTAGCTATGCATGACTATTAACTCCAAAAAATGTTTACTAAAACAATGCTTTCCATAAAATTTAATATATATATATATATATATAGTATGTTTAAGTGTTGAAAATACTAACAGAACGAAAAACCAGCACTTTATTTTCTCTTTATCAAACCTAACTCATTTGAGTAACATGTCGACACAATTTTATACCAAAGTCAAAAATAGTTAGCCACTTTAGTAATAATTATAAAAACATCTATTTGTAATGAATTATATCCTTTATTTTTGTAATATTTCCTTAGCCTTACACATACGTATTTAAATATAAATATTACACACTTGATTATAAAATCTTTGTATAAAATTTATCAAATGAATTTATTACAAACGACTTGCCAATATAAGCGTCAACTAAACAAAAATAAAAATAATATGATGTTATTTCACACAAGCTATTTATTTTGACAGTACTTTCCAATATTTAGATTTTGGCAATTTATAAAATTTCGTCATGATTATTGGCAGGACCCCTAATTTTGAAACCTGTGAGAAAACTCATTATCTAGCAAACTCATGACTCATTATCTCGAAACCCGCAGGCTCTACCAAAACAGAACTAATTTCGAAATGCTACTATTGTTGTGCCGGTCGCTGTGGCGTAGTTTCACTTGCAACTGAATCACTGGAAAACCGATGACGTTCCAAAGAGTTGAAGCGATGGGGTAAAAACGCACCACTGTACAAAATACGTAAATGAAAGTAAATACTATTGTTGTATTGATTGAATCATGTAGGCCTAGTACGATTTGTTTGGTTTTATTATGAAACCATCTTCCATTTATTTGCAACCAAGTTTATTGTCTAAAATTAGCTCAGATTTTATAAGTATCATTTAAAAGTGGTATAACTTGAAAATTTACTTTAGTTTAGTCGGTTGCCTACCTATCTATAGCCTAAAGGTCATTAAATTCATCCCTATTTGATTTTGACTTTTGAGTATTTTTCTGAGTAAAAAATCAATTGCCAATTAGAATTTATTTTTGTGATAATTTTTAATACATAAATAGTTTAAGTTGTCCTGAAGGTTTTCACGATACCTATAATAATTAACTTGTTTACTCGCATTTTAAAATATGTACATTTTTATGTCCATTAATTTAGTTTTTAAATAACCATTTATTCCCAAATTTTCAAAGTTAATATACTGTTTTCAATTTACCTTGTTTAATTATTTATAAATAATAATATTGGGGTAATCTATTTAGCCTCAAATACCTTGTAAATTTTTATAAAATATTTAAAACAAATTATAGGGCTATTAATTCAGTTTAGTAATTGAAAGTTTTTTTTCAGTTTGATGCAATAAAAAAAATAGCAATATCAAAAATTGAAATCGGGAGCTGCAGATTATGAGGAAGCTACTATACCAACCAAGCGAAGTTGACATTAAATTTATTGGAAATAATTAAATAATATTATTACCATTTTGCACAAACAAATATTTTTATTAAAGAATTGCATGAAGCATCAAAAGCAATCGTATTTTTTAATTCTATAAACCTATATTGTGCAATGATAGATGCATTTCAACAAAACCATACTCAGAATGTTGCAAGCAAAGAGTGGGATGGTGTCCATCTTGTTTTATGTTGCTTCACTCGCCAGATAAGCCCTGTCTCACAAGTGTTTAGCTGGAAAGAAGCCGTGTGACGTCAATTTGCGCAGTTCAGGCGTTTCGAAATTTTGTCTTAGCGAAATTATATGCTAATAGCAAGCAATCCTCTAGCTACTCTCAACATACACGTTTTAAAATTAGGGGTCAAGTTCAAGTCTGCTGACCATGATTGCATGAAAATGAGTTAACTTATATTTATAACAAGGTTTCAAAAGATCTATCTCTTTAAAAAAAACTTTATAGCTCAATTTTAAGCGTAACCGTTTAGTTATTTACCTGATTTCTAGCAAAAGATCATTTCGACAACCAAAGAAATGTATAAATAAGATGGCCGTCAAGACAATATAGCGGGTCACGTGATTCACCGATGAAAGTCGAGAAAAAATTAAACTATCGACCTGGCTCCTATTACTGTTGTAAATTAAGTGCTGTTTTCGATTATTTTGCTGGTTTAAATTAGTACAATTATATTTAAAGTATAATTTTGATAATGCAGTTTTAAAATCTTATTCATAAAACATGTTTCCAAGAAAAACATATATGGTTTGTTGATTTTGGTCAACAGACAATTATTTTTACAGATTTCGATGAGGGCTATTTTTTTTAAGATAAACTATTTGTTACTAAGTTAATAAGAAAAAACTAATTTTACGGCATCCTTTAATAAAACCAACGCAAATGTCCGATTTTTTAAAAATATTATCAAAGTTATTCTACATAGCCTAGTAGCTAGTTACTTAACTAGCCTAATGGTGAGGCAGTGATCCATAAAGTATTTTAAGAAAACAAATTCAATAACAGTATTGTTATCAAGGAATATATTTCCCAAACCCCCCCCAAAAAAAAACTTCCCCATTTTCTAAAGTTAGGGTGGAAATTTCATTAGTCATACCAGAGGTCCCGTGAGATAATACATGTGTGAACCTCTGACAACAGACAACCAGGGTTAAGCACTGCATAAGTTTTCTTAAATCTAGTTTGTTAAATTCTATGAGAGATGACCATTGACTCTAACACTGACTTTGAATAAACATATTTTAGGGGGGTTAGGGGAAGTGAAATATACAGAATATACGAGTATTGTTCACACAAAGAAGAATATATATAATACCGAAAAAATATGTACTTATATGGCATGTGGACAGTTGCGACCAAGCAGTTTAAAGTGCAAGGCCTGAGGGACAACTGGAATCTTATTTTTTTCTTATCTTCCGCTAACAACGTTGTGGGGGAGGCCATAGATCTGGTTTAACATGATAGCTTCATTTTTTTTTTTCAAATATACCACTGATTCCTCTCACCCTTCTTCAAGGTTTGTGACTGTCAAGGTAGTATAGGTTAGGCTAGGTTAGGTTAGGTTAGGCTAGGCTAGGAATAAAAAATCTACCTAAACGCACCAAGTCTAGAGATGGGCAAAACAGTGATTTTATGATATCAGTGAATACAGTGGCTGTGATTTTAAAATATCGGTGATTTATACCAGTGATTTCTCACTGTGACTTTATTCACAGTTTTTTGATGGACCGATATTTTTTCACTTTCCAACCACGGCCAAAGCTAATATTTAGCTGCTGTCCGAATAGGCGAGTGCAATCGAGTATCGAGTATGGATTATGAGTATAGAGTATTGGGTATTTACTATTTACTCGAATAGTCCCATGAGTATCAAATTGAAGGAAACTAAATTACTCGTGTGTTTGGCGGCTTGCAATGGAATTCGATGCTTAAAGGCCTAACATGAACTCTTCCTGTCGGCACTGACATTGCCAATCAACATACAGCTACCTAATCTCCGGGTTTCATCTGGGTTTCATGTTGCCTGACTAATGTACAGTCAATACAAAAGTATGCGTTTTAATATGTTTCATACAGTTGATATAAAGAGAAAGCAAAAAATGTTATTTAATATTTTATAGTGAAATGTTATATAATTTGGTCAAAATTAACTGCCCAGCAAACATTATGTTAAACTTGAGTACCATTATTAAAACTTATGTGACGTACTATGAGAAACTCTTATAATTGTGTAATTTATTTAGTGATCTGTTTTACTACAGTTAAAATTTATGTTACATTAAAAATGAACCTATTATATTGGCGATTGGTTTAGAAAATGTTGTTTGGAAAGCAGGTCATATATTAAATTATTCTAGTGTAATTATATTTTAAATACCGTACATCTAATAGTAGATGAACTATATATATATTAGAGGTAAATAAACTTTAGAATAGACTATAGGATGATTAGGATCATCAACGCATAGTAAATATTAAGGTTTATTTATATATTTTCTATTTTGTTAAGGTATTTCTTAGAAAAAATATAAGTGAAATGGAGCAGTTGGAGTTTGGGAAACCATTTTAGGAAATATCACCTTCATTTAATCCAGTTTATATTTGAACCCCAAACTCGACATCACCGGCAAACCAAAATAATTGAGCCTAATATTATTTTATACCATGCACCCAAAGGTTGGGTGGATATATCTATATATATATATATATATATATGTGTGTGTGTATATATGTTTATGTCTATTTATGCTATATTGTTCTTGCCTTGCTATAAGTGGCTCTGTGATGTCAAACTTGTGTTGGTCCCGTTGATATTCTTTGGTAAGTTTTGATTTGTCTCTCTATTTAATGGTTCAACGAAAATACTTTACTGAAATAGTTAGTGTCACACAAATCGTTTGTATACTAAAGTCTTTATTTGATCGCCAACAAACTGATTTCATACTTACTTTTACCTATTAACTAATACGGCTACTTACAACAATAATTTGCCAAAATAATTTACAGATGGCTTGTCTCTTCTAACCATTTTCGGTACTTGAGAAAGTGTTGTCATTTTAACTCTCTGGTCGAACTAGCGTTTTCTTCTCGACTCGACGGAAGAGCTCGACATTCTTCTTAAATTAGCAGTAAAATATCTTAGCTAAGTCGGAGTTACTAAAGGATGTAAGCAACGGCCAAATTTGAATAGTTCTTTGTAAATAAAATATAGCTAGTATAGCAGGCGTAGTAACTAATACAGTGCTCTTTATTTCGCCTCGTATAACATGGAGCTGTGGGAGTGCTAAAATAGCGCACCAAGGGCGGAAAGTAACAGTTTAGTAATTGTTATATCGTAATCAATGTTGAGAGCAGGCTAGGAAAAGGGGGGTGTTCCTGAAGTGGCTAAGTTGTCTTTACTATGGACTAGCCCCTCTATAAAATAACTATTAGTAAACTCATTTATTTTCATATCAAGTGAGGCTAGGATGTGTTCATCACGTTATATTCTTCAGAATATAATACCAGTGTTAGTACAGTTTTGTACCTTATTAACAAGATAAGCTGATATGTTCTTATCCACAAATAGGATATGAACAGTTTGAACCAGTTAACTATCGCTATTTACTATCAATGTTAGCCGTTACCTTCACATCAAGAGAAAATTAAATGTATTACGTTCCACTAGCCATTCTATAATATCACTGTGATTACAGTAATACCTTTAGATCCGAAAACTGAAATGTCGCATATAAATCATTATATTTATTAGTACACTTGCATACCTTCACATAGCTACTATACATAGAAATATTTATAAAATAAAGCTATGTATACATCTATCACTTCAACTTCTGGGAAGGAGCCCAATATTATAAAGCGTAGCTTAGCACAGCTTATCATGAACAGTATCTAAAATAAATGGTATGACACAATTGCACAAATTTTCTCATATTGTGTATTATAGAATCAAAAATAATTTTCGAAATTAGGCTTTGATTAAACTAACCAAAAATATTCTTTCTTCATAAAAAAAAACCATCTTGTTAATCACAATAAACATTCTTTACATATAAATTTTAAATCAAATTGTTCAAATAATTCTAACAAAATTCAAATTTTCAAAAATGAATTACAATAATCACTCTTTATATATAAATTTTAAATTTAATTGTTCAAATAATTTTAACAAAATTCAAATTTTCAAAAAGAAATCATCTGTAAACTACTGTATCCTAAAATTATTTGTCATTTGTTAAACATTAAAATGTATTCTTATTTATTAGGAAAAAACATTCATGGATTCCCATTTTGAATTCATTCTGGAAGATCAATTTCCATAAAATTGAATTTTCTCTCACTTGTTGTAAGTAAACCACACTTAAATAAACTTAATTTAGATAAATAAAGACACATTATTATTGATACGTAAAATAGCCCCCCGATACCACTTTTTATCGAAATCATTAGAGATATTTAAAAAAATAAAATTTTACAAAAAAAATCGGCTATTAGTTAACCAGTATTAAATTATTTAAAACAATCCACAAAAATATTTACTATACAAACAACAAATACCCATTTTATATAAAATCAAACAGTTCTTTTTAAATAATAAAATTAAAAAACAGTCATCAATAATCCAATGTTCCCCTAAAAAACAAGTGTAGAGCTTTATTGACATGTTATTTTAAAACACTCCCAGGTATACATTATAAGTAAAATTGTTGTAGCCATTTTCAAAATAAATCAAATTTTCAAAAATCATTGATTAATTAACAACTATTTGTTAAATTTCTACCCAAAACAAAGTATACAGGGCTATTTCTCATTTCAAACACTTCTAATATATCTATATGGAACCAAATCTTTAGAGCTATTTGTAAAATATTATAAGTTTTTGAAAAATCTGTCATCTGTTAACTACCTCTAAATGAGTTTACAACCCAAAAATAAGTAAACAGTGTTATTTGTTATCTTAAACACCACCAAGATACCCATTTGGAACAAAATTGTTAGAGTCATTTGTAAAATATTTCAAGTTTTTTTAAAAATCAGTCATTAGTAAACTACCCTTCAACGAATGTTTGCCCAAAAACCAATAACATAGTCGTATTTATCATGTAAAACAAATCCTAGATATGCATTTTATACTACATCGTTATAGGTATTTCCTGAAAAATTTGAAAGTAAAATAAACTTATCAGTAAACTACTCTTAATTTAAAGGCTAGGGTGCAAAAATTCGTTTTGTGGTAAGCCATATAACATCTAAATATCAAGTTTCAACAAAATCCATCTGACGGTTTCGGAACCGTGACTAAGGACATACATCCTATGTCATATAAAGGCTATATTTATACATACCACTAAGTTGACAAACCTGCTTAGGTTAAAGTAATTTATAAAATTAACTAAAACATCCTTAGATTGTATAAAACATGTCCATAAATAGATAGGTCCTACTGGTAATGAGCTTTAAAGGCCTTTGGTACCTAATATGTTTAAAGAAAATTTTGAAAATACTAAGGTTATTAAATATTAAAGCTAGCGAGTCTTTTTAATTTAAATATAAGTATATTTATTATTTATGTGGATCTAGCTTTTCTCTCACAATTTTGTTGTTATGGATCATAAACGTTCACTCTGGTATTAATTTAACTATATCTGTCGATTAAGAAAGCAAACACGATGCGTAAGCTTTCGATATCTCATCCTTACTGACTGTTGGGGATATTAAGGTATCCCAAATAACTACACCAAAGAAAGGAAAGAGGGGAAGATATAAGTTTTCTGTATTTTTGGACATCTGATCTTCCCCTAAAGTGAAGATGGTTTATAAAGACCCTGTCAAGTTTAGAGAAGGAACCAATAAATCGTGGAGAAGAAGGAGGTTTTAGAAACATATCGACAATCGAATCATCTCCACCCCGTATCTCGAGGGAACCCAAGACATGGAACGTGGTATTGTTGTTTAGTATAGCAGAAGAAGGGAGAAGAAGAGATCCAAGCACCGGGACAGACGTCAACTTGAGCAAACTGGTTTACATTCACATACATAAGTATCACGGCTTATATCTATATCACTAGAAGGTACAGTGATAGAGTGTTCGTGTCATTGCTTGTCTCCAACATGATTATTATTGTTTTTATTATTATTATTATTATTATTATTATTATTATTATTATTATTATTAGCACCGCGTCTTACTACCTGTTAGAGTTATACGTACTTACGCTAATGTGTAATGGTAGGGTGATTGTGAGA
The DNA here is from genome assembly GCA_902151425.1 of Timema shepardi. Classification (NCBI taxonomy): domain Eukaryota; kingdom Metazoa; phylum Arthropoda; class Insecta; order Phasmatodea; family Timematidae; genus Timema; species Timema shepardi. Next base: position 290,978 of record CABFVX010000352.1, read on the forward strand.
TGAAATGGAGGACCTACAGTTTAACGTGGAATCTGAACCAACGGCGGAGGCCTGGCATTCCCCACATACACAAGATGTCTTGTCAGAGCTGAAGGAAGGGTTTGGTAATCAGATAAATTTGTGCCGGGACCGAGGATTGAATCCCGGACCCCAAGCACAGAAGTCTGACACCTTACCCCTAGACCATCAGGTCACCTTGTTTCCAACAAAATGTTTGTTGGGAGACAGGTAAGGGGGTTTAAATAACACGAAAAAAATAAACAAAATTATACTAACTAATTTGTGACTCGCTACGGTGGCCGCATCGTCTAACACGCTTCTCACGAAGTATACTAGACTGATGATTATGGGGAGATCGAGGTTAGTATCTCGGTCGGGTGTAATGAGATATTTTTCCAAAATGATTTTACACTCTCACATTCTTTCCACGCAAATTCGGGTACACTTCCTATAAAAATAGCCTTCCTTATTCCTAAAATAACTAGCCTAATTATTGCATAGGCGTATAACTGGAACGTTCAGTAAGATGGGGTGCTAAAAATTATTTTGCAAAATAGCAATTAAAATAAAAGCTCTATTTTAAATAATATATTAATGTACAGTACATGATTTATTTGGTTAGTTTATGTTTATAATAAAAAATATACAGGTAGTTTCAGTGAAATTATGCAAAATTAAACATGAACATGAACATTTTGAGATAGCGAACTTGTGGTCTGCGAAGCCAGCTAAGAAGGAAATGGGCCTAAACATGTCTAACACACCGTTACTGATGTCCGATTTATTTACAGCTAATCATTACATGTAATGTATGTACATTTAATTGTAACATTACGTACAGGTAGCACTGTACAGTATACCATATAATTGACAAACTGGAGGAAACTACCATCTCGTACCTTACAACAGTTGCTCAAAATGAGGGCCACCAACCCCAATGCAAGCTTTACATCGGCGTGTGAGATTCTGCCGCACCCGTTCAAATATCCTGAGCGTGTGGCGAATCACATCACAGGCGACTACAATCCTGGCGGCCAATTCCAAGTCTGTGTCCACCGGGGTCTCATACACAAGTGAGTTAATATATCCCCATAGTACGAAACCTCCAAGCCCTCCCCCACATGTTTAGGCCCACATCCCCCTTAGCTGGCTTGGCACACCACACGTGCCCCGTCTCAGAATGTTCGGTAGAGCATCTCCAGTGTCCTCTTTAATTGTTTCATGTTTTCACTGAAACCTCCTGTATATGTTGGATGAATGTTATTTTTATAAATGAGAGCTTGAAATAGATTTAATTTGATTTGGTTTTGGGTTAAGATTAATATGTGATAGGCCTAGTTTAATATTAAACATTTAGTCTTATTATTCAGACATGTATGTGTGGGTGTAGGATTGAATAGGTATATAATTAAAAACTGCATATTAAAGGTTATTTAAAGAGTTGTTGAAAGAGTAAAATATTATGACTATGTTATTTTACAAATGAATACTATGTATACATAATTAATTCTTATGATGGCTTCTCTAAACAAATATTCGTGTAGTGACAGATATAAGAATTATTTTAAACAGTCGCTCTACCTACATGGCTAAATAGTTCTGCAATTGATGTTAGGATCAGCATTCTCGCATACAACCTCCCCAGCCACGTGTTTCAACAATTAAAATATTTCTTTGAGCTCTTCATTATCGGACTAAAAAAACACCATTTGCTAAGTAATGTGCCAATTAGTAACTCCAAAGACAAGTCGTGAGCTCATGTTTTATCAGTGCGTGTTAAAAATAAATGCTATTTCAACTATTGAACCTGCTCTCATAGCTCATATATATACAGCTTAGCGGCGTATCGTATAATATCTACAGTATGACCATGTCCGAGCAAAAGCTATTTATCTAAACATGTGAGCTCATGTAGGTGACGAAGAAGCGTAACTGTTTAAATTTATAGAAATATCTTACTTCAATATCATGTTTTTTAAATTATTTTACTCAAATGTTTAAGATTCTTACAGCCTCTCGTTGTCCACAACACCAAATAATAAACAATAAAAACAAAAATAAGATCTGTTTCTATTCACTAACGATTAAACACAATTGTTCATCAAACAAAGCATTAGAAAAAGTTTTTTTTTCTTATCATCCACCTGCATAAATATAAAGTCACTAGGTTGATGTGCTCCTAAACGTTTAATTCCCAGTTTTTCTTGCAGTTTTAGTGAATAAAACGAAGTTATTAATAATTAATTTACTTTATTCATTTTAATTAATCATTTTCACTCGTCATCTTACTTTTTGCGTCTTATCAGATACTAAAACACAGATACATAAACGTAAAAACAAACTATAGACCACTTTTATCGTAAAGCGGGCCCACTCAAGATGGCCCTATTCGCTAGTGTAAAGCTGGCACCGGAATGTTAGGGGGTATTGACATCGAGAGCTCAATAATTGTAGTAATATATGACTGGGAGGGACATGACATTCAAATTCAGTCGTCATATGTGTGGACTCTGCCCCTCTGGTGGCACAGAACGTTGTCCAGGGTACCCCTATAGAGGTTGTCTACACGTACAGTACCAGCAACGAGATGATGTGATGGTAGTTATTATGAAATTGTGGAACCTGCGTAGAGTATTAAACAAAATTAAGGCTAATTAAACAATTCCCGGTAACCTTTGGGATCATTCCCCTCAAGGGACAGATATCCAAGGTACCAGCCGGGAATCAAACCCGGGACCTCTAGACTCGTAATCAGATTCACTGACCACACTACGCGACGGGGCCGGTAGAGAAAAGAGTGATGCTCCATCAATTACCCGGTCAGCGGTGTGGGAGATAGCCCTCCCTGACGTCAGCTGTTTGAGGATCTCATGCTCTCTCTGACCTCGAAGAATCCTGACAGTCCAAAACATTTCCCCTATCTTCCTAACAGCGATGAAAGAAAGGATCAGCACTTGAATCAACAAGTCGTGACGTGAGGTTATGATGAATTTGGACGTTTTGTGTTCCTATGTTCGGCCGTCTGTTTGTCTTTCCCTGGAGTTAAAGCCGATTAAGGGTTAAGGGTTGGTAATCAGTCGATTTGATCCATAAAGTTAAAAGGTACGGTTTCCTTATACAAATTGGAAAATTATCAACAATAAGCAGAAAATAAATATGAGTTTATTTTGTAAAAACACCAAAGAATGTATACAAGACCTGGACAATATTTCTTCTCTGTTCTGTGTTTGTTCTCAATCACTCACTCATCCACTGTATCTTCCCAACTCCTGGGCCTGGAAATTTGAAATTTGTCTTGAAGGTTCCTTTTAGTCCCGTGCAAGAGATAAGACGGGGTTTTGCGATATTTGACGTCCAAGGGGTGAAAAGGGGGGATTGTTTTAAAATGTACTAATGTATCTTTTAAACCAATGAGCATAGAGCCTTGACATTTAAAATGAAGGTTCCTTTCTAGAATCGGGTAAATCAATTTTCAGAGTTGTTTTTTAAAAAAAATGTCATTCCCTAAGAGGGTGGGGAGGGACGGAAAGTTGTTAGACTCACTGACGCACTCATCATCATATTTCCCAAATCCCTGGTTCCGGAAACTTGAAATTTTGCTTTGCCATAAGGTAATGGAACTGCCCCATAAAACCAGAAAAATCTGCAATTCGGAAATTTCAAAATGGGGCTCCAGTAAATGGAGGGACCTATAGTTAAAAAAAACTTATTAGATGATGTAGAAGGTTAAAGTTTGGCAGACATGTAAAAATAAATCTCCAGATAACCCAATAAATTAAAATAAAATTTTGAAATTTTTAAGATTTAATTTTATAAAGGGGGGTGGGTTGTTCAAAGTTTCCAAAGCTATTAGTAAACAACTACTTCACATTGTAGATAAAAATGAAACTCGGCATTCAGGTAAAAAGATAGCTTCAAATAAATAATGTATTAAGATGTTAAATATTTCATCGGGACTTGGGTAAACATAGGGGGGGGGGGGGGAAANTTGCAAGAAAAACACAATTTTAGATGTGATATAAACATGTATTTGGCAGGTGATTAGAAGGACTCCAGAACTCTAGAAAATCTAATTTGTCTTAAAATTCGAAATTTCTAGCTAGTTGTTTGGATGGAAAAAAGGGAAAGGAGGTATGTAGGTGTTACAATTTCCAAACTACTTTTCTGTAAGTATAAGACTGGAACTCAGCAGTTAGGTATAAGGAATATTCCAAACAACCAAAAAGGATTTAAGATTTTAAACGGAAAAATTAGGAGAGGGAAAGAGGGTTAGGCAAAAAAAAAAAAAGTTATCGTAAGTCAGAAAATTTAAACTTGCTGGGTATGTAAAGGTATTACTCCAATAACAAAATAAATTTTAGATATTTACTATTTAGAAAGGAGATAGGAATCCGCTGGATTTCAAAATTCCCAAAACTAAAATAAAAAAAATTATTTTAAGTGTGGTAGAAGATTGAAATTTGCCAAACGGGTATTAAAAACACCTCAAACAACCATTAAGGTCTGATCCTTGATTTAAAAATTACTCTTCTGTGTGGTTTTCACCCCTTATAACCTTTATACCCTTTTTATTCTTGCTCAATCTACTTTTAGAGCTTTTTAACATTTTACCCGTTTTCCTTATAATCATTTTTATCTGTTTAGTTATTTTTTCCCTTATTGCTAACCTTTTTTTTTTAAAAAATTGGTTAAATTAAATTTTTACTCTTTTAGCCCTTGCTAATCTAAAATATTTATACCGCCCAAAACCCGCCTCGGTGGCGTAGTTAGCTAACGCGCTTGTCGTATTGAGCTCGACTGCTGAGGACGGGGAGATCGAGGTTCGAATCTTTGTCGGGTGAACTGGGGGTGGTTTTTTCTAAATGGTTTTCCACTCTCCCTCCACGTAAATGCGGGTTCACTTCCTCTAATTCAACCTTCCCAAATCCTAATCCATTAGCTTAGTTAGTACTTAAAGCGTATAACCCGAACGGGTAGTAAGACGTGGTGATAATAATAATAATAATAATAATAATATACCGCCCAAAGCCGAGTAATTCATGTAAATAGGTGTAAAAAGTGTAAAAAGTAAATATAACAAGCTTTTTAAAAAGAATAAAAAGGTAAAAGTGTAAAAAGGCTAAAAGGGGCAATAGAAATTAAAAGGTTACTAAATAACGCCCATCGGGAAAAAAGGGCAAAGAGTAAAAAGGTGCACAAAGATTAAAAGTGCCAAAAGTGCTTAAAGGGCAAAAGGATTAAAAGGTTAAAAATGACATTGTGCAAAAGGTCTAGAAAGGGTAGATTTTAGCTTTAAAGTGGTAAAAAAAAGCTCTATAAAGATTGAGGCTCGAATATCAAATAGTAGTATTAAGGATGGTTTTACAGCAAATTCAGGTACATTGACAGGTTGAATCGTTAGTGGTGTGACGCTGGTATGCCAAGTCTAATGCTCAGAGTTATATTCTCTGACAAAAAGCTTTTAAAATGCAGTATGCAATATGAGAAGTTAAGTACTTGTTGATACCAGAGTCCCAGAACTGAGATTATGTTAGGGGAGCCAAGGGGTTCCGTTCTTGTACAGCATCGTATAGACTATAAAGCTCATGTCGATTAAAAATGACGTCACTTCCTGTTCCAGAACTGCAGAGAGATAGAACCGGGATGAGGGGGGACGCAGGTTGTATCTCGCGAGTCATCATTTAAGGTGGCCTCCAAAGAGTCAAGTTTATATATATACACACACGACAAGTAATGTTCACTTTTAATGTGTAACCTTACAGACACAAATAATGTGAGCGTCCTACCATGGATACACTAGTAATGTTCACTTTTGATATGTAAAAATACAGACACAAATAGCTGGCACTTTGAGCGTCTTGCTTTGGATACACCAGTATGTTCACTTTTTATGTGTAGGCCTAACCTTACAGGCACAAATGGCTGGCAATGTGAACACCAATAATATGCACCAATATTTATAACTTGGTTTATCCTGTCACGAAGAGAAAATATGACGCGTGTCCTCAGCAATTATCACCCCTCATGTCCACCGGAAATTGGTCGGGAGGCGTGATGATGAATTAATGCAATGCGACTTCGCCACGCAGCGTGTAAGCGTGGGGTGGATAGTAGTAGTGAGGGGGATGAAATTACAGGGAGTTTCGATAAAGATGTCTGACTGGCTCAGCGGCTAATGTGCTTCCTTGTTTTCCTTAGGGGACACCCGCCAGACTTTGTCCTGATTAAAGAACTGTCGAGATCTTATAGATACGTAATTTGCCTGGAGGTCATGGATTTGGAGTATCAGAATTTTATTTAATTGTTTACCAAGTATCTGTAAAGGAATGACTAGACAAAGTTAATATAAGGAACTATGTATCTACACAATCTGTATGTTTATCTCTGTAGATTCATTAATGTAAAATGTTCAATTTTAGGTTCACCAGATAACTCTCTGGTTTATAAAACTAGTTTTGGCAAAAACTATCATATAATGTATTCGACCTAGTTTATAAGCTTTTGGTCATTGATCTTAAGCTGTATGACCAACTATAAGTATGATTTTGGTAGGAAGAACAGTAAAAGTTAGTAACTAAAGTTACTAAAACAATGTTAATATATTCATACATAAAGTCATTTCATCTGCAGATGTTACTATTGATAGATATTATTAATATCTATAAAATAACACAAATAATATAGTAAAATATTATCAGAAGTGGCCGCAAAGAAATATGTTTGAATTTTCTCTACTGTTCTTCCAACCAAAATCAGGGTATATATTATAATGCACTGAATAATGTAAAAATAGTTTTTAAATAAGCTCCAGTGCCCTTGTGATCTAACGCACCAATATCTTGTTGGGTTAGACTGCTGAAGACGGGGAGATCGGGGTTCATTCCCGGTGGCGTGTACTGAGGTTTTTTTAATAAATGATTCTCCACCCCCCACCCCCTCTATGCAAATGCGGGTGCACTTCCTTTAAATTAAGCCTTCCTAATCCCTAACCCATCAGTGTAATTAGTATATAGGTGCATAACCTGAACAGGTAGTACGACGCAATGCTAAAAAAAAGTGTTTAATAATTCAATAAACTAATCATAATAGATACTTATAATTCATATAGGCCTATATATCACAAACTGGTACGTGATGATGGTCCACAGGATGTGCTAAGTCAACATCAGTAGCTTGTGAAAGATTCTCTGGATAGTAGACAAACCTGAATGACTCACTGGTAGAGCGGTGTTGCACTAAGCCAAAGGTCACGGGGTTGATTCCCATGTCCAGGTTGTCAATTGTCAAAGAGTAATGTTCCTTAAGGTGGGGTGGAAGGGAAAGCTAGAAAAGGGCCGTGTTTTTGTAGTTCTTATAGAAAAGTGTTTTGTTGACCAAGATAAATTAAATATTGCTTCAGTAGAAACACATAGAGTTTAATTTTCTTTACATGGTGATACAAACAGTTGTTGAATATCTGCCACGAGCATAGCGACAATAGATCTTTAGATGACAAACTTTTTAAATGAAGAGAGAGAACGCTGTCATTAAATTCCAGGACACGTTTGCTAGATATTCAACAACTGTTGATATCACCAGGGGAATAAAATTAAACTATAAATATTAATACTAGAGAAATATTCTATTTATTTTGACAAAACAATTTTTTTACTTCCACCCCACCTTAATGTATCCTTAAATTTGTAAATATTAGTCATGGTAGACTAGAACCGAATTCATACTACAGAATAATCCCCTTGATATGCGACTGAAAAATCTCGAAGATAATAGCAATTAAAAGCAAAGTTAAAACATCCGATTATTTCACCATTTGAGGCTTTATTATCTTGTCATTTGTGTCTAGTTAATAATGATTTTCATAAAGTATTGTCACGAATTTGGCGATGTGAAGTATAATAAATTACTACATTCAGATTATATTGGATTGATATTGGTTATTATTGCCCCCTTTTACACAGCTAAATTTCTTTGTGGAATTCATAAACAAACAAAAAACTAGATTTTACATAAGTACCTAAGAAAAATCTTATAGTTGAGAACATCCAGTGTAGAACGTATTTAATTTTAACTTTATATCCATTAAGACAACTTAGACCAGGCTTGTCAAACTCGCGGACCTTACGATAAACCAACGTGGATACAATGCGGCCATTTTCCTCTTTTAATAAACGTTGTAGTAAAATACAATTTGAGAATGTGCTCTTTGTAGATTTGGCATAATTAAGGAGATTTTGACGTGAGGTTAGTGTAATAAATAATTAATATAATCTTTTTTCTACAAGGATCAATTTCTAAAATGTGTTGAATTTGCGCTTCAGGTATGTGTATTGTTTAGCACCAAATAAATTAATTGTGTAAATAAAGAGGCTTTCTTACATTAAAATAAACCAAAAGGTTTACGGCTTACTGACCCATATTTGTCAACAATTATTATGAAAGAAACTTTGACACAAGATTTGAAGCTAGATGATTACATCATTGCCACAAATAAAATGTTTCAAATCTTTGTTATAAAATATAGGGTCTATCTTATTATTTCATTAAGGTACCTATCTTTTCTGTTATAATAAGTTGAAAATCGTTTCACTTAATAAAATTACAATATAATTTTTTTAACGCTGCCTCAATATTTTCCATTTTTCAAGGTGGCCCCTATGGCCAAACGAGTTTGACACGCCTGCGCTTTAAAACACGTGGCCATAGATTAGGATATTTTCAAAATATAGAATCATATTGAACTTAACCTTGGCTTAGCACTTCATACTTAGAAATAATTAGTTTTTGCACCTTAAGCAGCAGCTACATATTATGTACTCTTATGTACTGTATCTTGAGAGCCTAACGACACTTTACAAGTGGTGCGAGCAGGCCATCCTTCAAAACCAAGAAGCCTAGGCATTTTAAACCTTGAATAGTTAGTTGTTAAAGGAAACCTTGGAATGTGCAATTAAATAATTTTTACTTTACATTACATTTTTTCTAAAATCCTGATGCCTATGATTGTTTTACAAACGTTTCAGCTAATTTAAAACATTAAGAAAAATACGAAGCTGATTCTTGACATAGGTCTTGACTCGGGTGTTCGTTTTTTTGCCTTCCCATATAGTAAGAGACTAACCATTTAACTACGTGATCACCAGTGTTCGTAACTTCAAAATTAGGAAATATAACAATTTGAAACTTGGCCACTATACTTGAGGATTAACATATTGGCTATGTCATTTTTTTAAATACTATAACGTGTATGTATTTCAAGCCTTACACCCTGAACCACGTGAAAAATCTCCAAAACCAAGAAACCTTTAAACTAGGAGTGTGCGGGATACTCGAATTTCGATATTTCTGCAGGAAAAAATATTTCTCGTTTTTGACCCGATTGCCGGGAAAAATATTCTGTAATCCCAAAAATTTCAGAAAATGTTTGGATATTGCTTATTCCCATATTTAATTTACTTTTAAACTTTCTTTTCAGGTTTTCTTTATTATTTAAATATAAATATATATGCCAACCTATTCTAGATCTAAATTTAGATTTAATATGTGTTTGATAAATGTTTATGATTTAAGTAGACTAAGTTATAGCAAAAGTATTAAAACTTTCTTAAATTTTCAACTTTATATTTGTTTAAATTTCCTCTATTAGGGCCTATGTATTCATTTAACAAATTAAATATTGTCTGTGTTTTAAGGAAGGTAATATTAGAAAATTTAGAAATAACTAGTTTTACATTTTTAATTCTCGTTCCCAATCTCATCTCGATGGTTGAGTCTTGTTCCCGATCTCATCTCGATGGTTGAGTCTTGTTCCCGATCTCGTCTCGATGGTTGAGTCTTGTTCCCGATCTCGTCTCGATGGTTGAGTCTTGTTCCCAATCTCGTCTCGATGGTTGAGTCTTGTTCACGATCTCGTCTCGATGGTTGAGTCTTGTTCACGATCTCGTCTCAATGGCTGAATCTTGTTCCCGATCTCTTCTCGATTGTTGAGTATTGTTCACGATCTCGTCTCGATGGTTGAGTCTTGTTCCCGATCTCGTCTCGATGGTTGAGTCTTGTTCCCGATCTCGTCTCGATGGTTGAGTCTTGTTCCCAATCTCGTCTCGATGGTTGAGTCTTGTTCACGATCTCGTCTCGATGGTTGAGTCTTGTTCACGATCTCGTCTCGATGGTTGAGTCTTGTTCACGATCTCGTTTCAATGGCTGAATCTTGTTCCCGATCTCGTCTCGATTGTTGAGTATTGTTCCCAATCTCGTATCGATGGTTGAGTATTGTTCCCAATCTCGTCTCGATGGTTGAGTCTTGTTCCCGATCTCGTATCTATGGTTTAGTCTTGTTCCCGATCTTGACTCGATGGTTGAGTCTTGTTCCCGATCTC
>CABFVX010000352.1:302577-317623 GCA_902151425.1 Timema shepardi
TCGATGGTTGAGTCTTGTTACCAATCTCGTCTCGATGGTTGAGTATTGTTCCCGATCTCGTCTCGATGGTTGAGTCTTGTTACCAATCTCGTCTCGATGGTTGAGTATTGTTCCCGATCTCGTCTCGATGGTTGAGTCTTGTTCCCAATCTCGTCTCGATGGTTGAGTCTTGTTCCTAATCTCGTCTCTAGCAAAAAAAAATATATCTCACAAACCCCTACTATAAACTTTAAAGTTGTATATTATGTTGACATAATTGAGGATATCTTAATGTTTTTACCTTTTTCTCAAGTTTTTATTATATATAAATTACTTTAATTGATCCTCAAACCACATGACAACTTGTGTAACTCAAACCCTAGAAACATATACATTTGAAACAGCAAAGATATATGTACTTAGTGAAACTTCAAGATGTGAGCCTCAGGCAGATATTTCTTCATCATGTAATTTAAGTTGGGTGACTTAAGCCACTTGACAACTCAGTCAGCTAATTAATAACCATTAGACATAGAAAGCTGAAAATGGCATGTTCTTACGTTTTTATTGTTAACCCTAGATTGTGTTCTTACAAATATGGCAAGCTTGACATCTTAAACCACATGCTCATTGGTGCAGGTCTCTCCAAAATCGAGAAATATTAATAACTTAATCATAACTTATAGCTTACTGATAACTTATGGAATTTAAGGATTTTCATCGCAATTATTAAAAAATATCTTTAGGTTACACATAATGCGAATTGTATGCCTTACAATGACTGCCTGACAACAATTTTGGGTGATTAGAAAAGTAATAGATATAGATAAATATAACATGGTTTACGTACTTAAGGAACCCTAAAGGTGGGATGTTGAGCAAGTTTTGCTTACTTCGATAGATACCACGAGCCTGACAACCTGTATCGCATGATCATGGTTTGTAGTGTTAATCAAGTGTCCATTAAAATTCCTCCATCAGGATAAGGTTAGATGGCATATTTTTGTAAGTTCTGCAATGAATTTTCTAGTTCCTAGGCTCATGCAAAAGAGTAATTAAGTGTGCATTAGACGTTATATAATTATAAATATAAAAATGTAGAGAACGTTAATATTGATATATTGAATGAATTAATTATGACCTTAATGTTATTTAGTGAAATAAAAGATAAACAGTACTTGCTATTCATTTAGAAGAATATAAAATACGTTAATGTAAGTCTGAGAGGTAGATAATTAATATTTTCTTTAGTGCTATCATGTTTCATGTAGCTTATAGAATGTACTTGTATATTTACAGAGACCCGCCAGTACTAAGTACATTCAAGAACAAAGATGTGATTCTTAGGCTCCCCCTTGGAACCAAGATCAGAGATATTCGGTGGCTGTCTGTTTGGTGCCGGCGGTTCACAGTGAGTAATGGGCTTTACACTCTATGGACTCACGCAGTGGCGGCTAGTGAGCAAAAAAAGAAAATAGGTGGTGCACAAACACAAATTATATAAACAATGATATAGACACTTTTTATATACCCTTAATATGTTTATTTATCAGTTAACCTAGTCTTTTTTAGCTCATTACATATTATTATAATCTTATACTTTGCATCTCAACAAAAGTAGACACAAATAATTAAATACCGGTAAATAAACACGTACCAAAGCATAACAAAACTACACAAAAAATATTTACAAAACACGCAATTTATTTTATTTATTTTTGTTGTTGTTATTTATTCAAATAGTAACATAGTAAAATATAAGGCACAGTAAAGCTACATTCACACAACCACTATAAACTTACCAACTACAATTAGAACGACTGATAGATAAAAGGTGAGGGATTGGTGGAGGGTGTATGATCATTTAAAAGGGAATGCATGACAAGACATAAATAACCTCTTTAAACAATTCTACATTTGGCTACACATTTCACTTAGGCTTCGAACAGGATAATCTCATTTGATGTATGGTTTACTCCGGACCAAATCGCGGGTTTACAAAGAAAACCATGATATTATTATTATTAATAATAATAATAATAAAACTTATCAATCTATGAGTTACATATTTTAACCCTAGGGCACAGACAAGGAAATAATCTCTGTGCCCTAGGGTATATATGAATATATATATATATATATATACACGCTATTTGTGTAAGACCGTTTTAACATTAAGATTAATTCGTTTTATTTGATTGTCCCTGTAATCAAACGTATCGAACTTTGGTCGCTTAACAAGTTTTAGGGTGCATGTTCTGCGAATGATTACTAGCTCGTAATATACTCAAATGTAATTATCAACTGTACCAAGTGCACCTGGGACGTGACTTTCAGACTGACCAAAGGAACTTCAAGCTCAATGATGGAGGAGAGAGAGAGACCCCCGGTCTCCGTTGAGTCTGACGAAATTCACTCCCAGCTTGTATCACATTTAATTGCAAGCTTTTAACCAACTCGCGTGAGCACGGCGCGTGGCTAAGCCGGTGACAGGGTCGACCATTTGTTTCGTGACGGAAAAAAACGTGTGGCTGAATATCACATGTCCAACCAGTCGTGGAGCTACCAAGCACCACAGCGAGCCAGATAAATACTGTGTTTTTACGAAAACTTTTATTGGGTTTCCACAGTGAATTGTTCTAAATTGGCAGTGACACAAGTAATTTTACATTCCTTTTCCTCCACTGGTACGAAGCATTTCTAAACACTCACGTGACACTACCTAATGAATGTATCCCATGTCCAACAACGATACCGTGTCAAATGGGCCAATTTTAACTTTAACGCCTGACAAGGTGGGTGATGTGGGACGGGGTCGAGCTGTGGTGTTCAAAAAATGGCGGGTAGAACCACTATGGCGTCTGGGAGTAGTCCCTCTCTCCTGGTGCCATGGCAAACAGGCTTAGCCCCGAATTGACCGACACAAATGTTGTCATATTCTTGACACCTGAACACGAGAATTGAACTCGGGAACTTTAACTCAGTACGCCAATGCTCTATCCACTAAGCTATCATTATTACTACATTATATTTCCACGTTGTGTGATTAAGTAAGAATCTTATTAAAAGTCTTACACAACACACTACCACATTTGGTGATTATATATAATTATTATAAGTAGATATCAACATACCATCACACAAAGTGATAATATAGGAACATCACTCTAAGATTGTCAGCGCATACCACCACAATATGTGAATGTGTAGAAATAGTGTTACAATACTACATAAATATACCTTCATAATGTGTTATAATGTAAGAATATTAATAAAAGTTAACCACAACACACTACCACACGATGACAAGATGTAATAATGAAGGAATATTATTACAAGGCTACCACAACATATCACTATAATGGGTGATAATATAATAGATTCAATAAAAAGCTACCTAAAATGCCATCAAAATGTCTGATAATGTGAGATTATTATAACAAGGCCACCATAACATTCAACCACATTAGTCGATAATGTTTTATTACAAGAATACCGCAGCATACCTTCAATATATGTGATAATGTAATATCATTACAAGGTTATCACAACATACCAGCACATTAGATGGTAATGTAAGGAGATTATTACAAGACTAGAACAACACACAATTTAAATGTGGGACAATCTAGGAATAATATTACAAGGATACCACAACTTACTACCACAATGTGTGATAATAATGACCAGTTCCTATTTCCAGCCTGAACAATCTTGAAACCCAGAAGATCTAGGAAACTAAAATTGTTCAGGCAAGAAGAAAGCCCCTAACCCAAAAGGAAACAAGCATATTTTGTGACAGAAAATTCCCAAGGGGCTTCCCCAAAATGGGTGGGGTTGGGGTTCCAGAGAATCAAAGACGAGAATAATACTCTCGAAGGCCTTCTGTCATAGGAAGCTGAAATGAAGGTAGCACCTAATCCAAAAGTGTGCAAAGAATACGTGGTAGCCAAAAATCTCCATGTAGGGCTGCAAGATTTAAAAAAAAGTATACAAATACAAAGGCCAGAATATCTAGGAAGCTGAAATTTTTCAAGCAGGTGGACCCTAACCAAAAAGGGTGCAGGATAACTTGGTGACTGTGGACAGGCACAACATCCAAACCCCAGCCGTTAATTGATCACTGTGAAAAGTTAAACCCACATTTCACCAATGATAAAATTTTCTGCCATGCTGGGAATCGAACCTGGGACCCAAAACTCAATAGGTAGACTCGTTACTGACTAAGCTAAGGTGTCGGATTCTACCACGATGTGTGATTATAAAAAAAAAGGCTTCCACAACATAGTACCACAGTGTGTGATAATGTAGGAATATGTTTATAAGACTACCACAGTACAACACAGTAATGTGTGACTATGCACACATTTAAACTCTGGGTAGGCACGGCATTCTTTATACCCCCTCCATTTCTTTTCACCCCTCCACCCCATACTCAGTTTGTAGAACTCTTTTGCGCACTCAAAAGAAAATATACGAGGCGGATCCCGAGTGTTAGGGGAGTTCTTTCTATTTTCATCCCAATCCACCCTCTACTGAACACAATCAACCCCTCCACAAGAAGATTTTTTGGACCTTACTATCCCCTACTAGCTTATTTTCTCTATACGTTTCGTTTATGTGAAGGTTATATCCGTTATCACGGTTTCCAGGCTAGCCGGAAAGCTTTCATCCCGACCCACGTCCCTTTTATCCCCCTCCCCTCCCCTCGAANCCTCTTGATCGGTCACCCTTCTTAGGGTGAGCTTAGTCGATTAGGAGCGTGCGCGCGGGCCTGGCTGGCATTTTGGATGCGAACATTAATGCGTCCTAACAACTTGCAGCACTAAGTTTCATATAAGTAAGTATTAGACTAGATTAGTGTATTATGTTTTTTAAAGTATTATCTTTATTGTTTTATTTGATTTATTTTTATAGCATAGACACCTGAATATTGTATTTAAACTAAATTACATTTATAATGATTTAAATATTCACGTTACTTTCCTTCAACCTTGACATATTTAATACCAAACTTTGGGTATAAAAATACATATAAAGTATTCCCAAACTATACCTCTACAATATGTGATCTTATAGAAATAATATAACAAATACTGTCAGTAATACTCTACGTGATAATGCAGGAATATTATTACAAAGCTACCCTAATAGCCCTATACCCTATGTGATAATGTAAAAATATTATTACAAAGACACTACAACAAAATGTAGTGTATAGGTTAACGTATACACTACAACAAAATGTAGTGTATAGGTTAACGTATAAATATTATGTAAACGCCCTACCCTAACAGTTACAAATTAGTACATAAGGGAAGAGAGTTTCATTTAAACATATATTTATTGATCAGTCAAATAAATTAGTATAACTACAAACATAAATATAACATAATGATTAGTAGAAAGAGATGGAATTTAGAGTCCAGTAATTACGAGTAGCACCTTCTTTCTTAGTCCAACATGGCGCTCATAAACAAAGAGGCTACTCCTTTTTAAAGTGCCCAACATGGCGGTCATAAATAGTGGATTTACTACGTAAAGTTCTAGAGTCCAAAATAGTGGCATAAGCCAGCAAGTTAAATACAACCCTATTTAAACTTTCAACATGGCGGCAATATACAATGGATTTAGTATATAACGTTCTAGAGCCCAAGATAATGGAACTAAACAGCAATATAAATGTATCACGTATTTTAAACGACAAAAACTACGTTCATAAATAAATAAGTTACAATGTAAACTAGTCCAAGTCAATCTAGTTGCCTTAAACAGAACATAAAGCAACAAAATGTCAAAATGCCATCCTTAATTAATATTGAAAATTAATAGAATTTACAACTACCACATAGTGGGCTCAAAATAAATACGTTAATAAAGCGCACAAAGGTGACTCAAGAATTACGAATACAAAGTTAATATAATTAGTTAAATCCAAATAAGATAATGTTGAAAGGTTTTACAAAATAATTATAGGCCCAAAGAGAATGTATAACTATGGAAATTCCAACCTGCCACAGGCAGCGCTTATATTACCTAAGCTACTCGTGGTAACGAGAGTAAGCCACCTAGTCCAAACATATCTCTTGAATTCTACAACATGACCTCATAGACGGGTATAAATGTAACAAATAGGACGGCAGAGTTGGGTAAAAAGTAGGAGAATATGTTGCAAGCGTAGAGTTCATGGAAATATTTATGCTCGCCCAGGTAGCTCTAGATGGGGAAGGATATCGACGTCTAGGCCAAGAATCAAGCGAACAAACTGACTCAGTTTAAATTACTATTCCAAGAGTCTCAGATAAAACAAGAAAAATTCTTAGATACGATTAAGGAAAATAAGAAATGGTGTCAAGGGTAATCGATTACTTAAATCAGAACGTGGTTAAAATCATTTCTTAACATTAAGAAAGCTGTTTGTGGGTATGCGAAGAGTTTGAAATTATATACCCAGAAATCCAGGAGTTAACCACCTAACAAAGCAACGCCTGAGAACATCTAGAGAGAGAGACAACCTTCTAGAAAAGGTGTAGATCCCTTAGTAAAGGGCAAAAGTGTAAGCATTTCCAAACAAATGTAACGGAACGAGCCCATTCGTTCCGCTATACTATCTTTTCAGGTACCGACTTTCTATTTTAGTTTTAAAATCTATGGGAGGCAATTTGCCTATATTCGAAGGCAAAGGAAATCAAAAAAACATTGATAACACCGCCACGTCTCTTGTCTGATATTTTATACAAGTCATGGATTTTTCAAAGTGAAATTCATTAGCCAAGTAGGATTCGGCAACCAATAACTGAGGAAGTAATGCCTATTTCAAGGATAATTCAACTCATCCTTTGAGTGTATCCACACGCGTAGACGCACGCAGTGAGCAGTTTAGGGACCGATGAGCCTGTGTTTTCCATCGATTCCTGTCATCATCGGACAGCTAATAAAAAAAACACCTTGGCTGGACCTTCATCAGCGGGAAGACTTCTACTTCTATGAGTGCTGGAAGAACACGTCAGGTGGTTAGGACACAGCCTAGGAATCGCTCTTCTCAGAGGGGTTTAATAAGGTTTCCCTACTGAGAGTCAAAACTCTATTTTAGGGATCACCCTAAAGAGGGCTTTTACCTAGGTCACCCCATTTGGGCCTTAGGGGGAAGTCAGGCACCTAGCTCTAAGAACCACCTTAAAAAATGGCATTTAGCCTAAGCTTCCCCATGAGGCCAAGAAGGTACTAGTTTCCAACTGCTCAGTGTGTGGGGAATCGGGAAGGGTGGTCCTACCCCCCTCCCCTACCTCCATATAGACTACCTCTACAGAAATGTAACCACTCATTCGGTAAACCCATAAGACGTTACCCAAGGACCCCCACGAAGAGACAATCTGCAAGGATTTCCGTAGGAGGAATATTCCAGTCAGGAAAAGAAAGCCTTATTTCTCGTCCGAGTAAGGGCAGTCATCCCAAGGGCGAGAATTCAAACCCCAGGAATTTCCAATCCTGTCCTGGTGCCAACCCCGGAATAAAAATACAGTTTCACACCTGAACTTAATAAAAGAGACATTTGACTTTTGTACAAGTTAAATATCAAGTTTGTTGGAAGTTTGGTCAACTCCCAATTAGAAATATAAATTTCTAGATTTATTTTATTATCTCGTGGCGTCATTATACTTTCTTGCCAAATTTAAATTTTCTGCTACACACCTTTAAAGGTTATTTTTCTTATGCCTCTTCTCCTCGCCCTCGCTTTCCCTGGATCCCTATTAAAATCTCCATATTTATTGTTATTTGAAGTAAATTTTCTACACTTATTCTGAATTTCAATTTTCTACCACACTGAGAAGCTGTAGTCTGGATAATTTTAAACCATTTTTCTCCCATTTTTAAGACTTATTGGGCTGTATGGAGTTGTCAGTCTACCTGCCTGCCTAATTTAAATTTCCAACATCACCTAAAAGGGTTTTTTTGTACCACGCCCCTCCAACCTATTTCTCGAAGCCCTATTAAAAATATAGCCTTTTCAGACTCTTATGAATATTTGGAGTGGTTTCTTTGATTACCTGTTGAATTAAAATTTTATTTCTCTATCATAAGTTGCTACATCTATAAGATTAGAAAATTTTGAACCCTAGAAACTGTTTCCTTCGTCTAACTTTATACATTTTCTATTTAAAGATGTATTAGGTTATCTGGGGTTGTCGCTAACTGTCTGCAAAATTTTAATTTTGTATCTCAGATAAAAAGTTTTTCTATTTATAGCACACTCATTTCTCTGAGGCCCATTTTTATTTTCCCATTTTTAAATGTTATCTTTATATGAGGCATTCTCTTTGGATACCTAACAAATTTAAGCTTTACATAATGTTGATATATTTTTAGTCATTTTATTTAGTTGCTTTTGAATTAGTTTTATTTAGTTTTCTATTTTAGCTAAAAGGTTTTTTCTTGTTCTCTGAGCCAAATTTTTAAATTGCGTGTTTATATGAGGCATTCCCCCTAGCTCCCTAACAAATTTCAGCATTCCATAATTTAGGTATAGTTTAGGTCATTTTACTCTTGTCACTTTTGAATTAGGTTTATTTATTTCTACCAACTCTACAGAACAATTTTATTTGGTGTGATAATATGGCGCTTACTACAAATAATTTACTTCTTTAAATTTACTTAATTTTTGTTTATTAGGTAGTAAATCTATACATATAATAAAAATCTAAGGTTTGTGTGCGCATTCGAAATTTGTCGAGCTTTACTTTCAATGAGTGGTACGGTAGAAACGACAAGAATACTGGATAAAACATTTTTAGAATGTGTATCTGTCTGTTTGTTTAATGCCAGTAAACTCAAAAGTAATCATCGTATCGAGACGGGACTTCTTTGGTTGTACTCCTTCATTTTTCAGGTAACCATGGTAAACCAGCACTCTATCTCATCATTCAGCAAAGTAGTGTTGAAAAAACCAGGAACAGGGCTTTTAAAGAGGGAGAAGATGGGGGATGAGTCTGTGTATTCGTGAATATTCGTACACACAAAAGACTCGAATATGTTTAATTCTTTTCTAACATTTTGAAGTTGTCGAATGTGTTGATGTAGGCCTATTGTTTAGTGCGAGCGAAGCCATGGGCAAATGATTGTTATTAATATAATCAAAACTGATTAAAAGAAAACATCAAATTCCAAATCTTGATGTGTTATAATTATTATTATTTTTAAACAAGTACTCCACCACCTTTCTTAGGGTTTAATTTAAATTGTCTCATTAAAAAACCGTTCAGTCGCTACTATCTATATCAGTTCCAAAACCTCCATTCAGCTATATAATATACTGTAACTGTGACTAGTGTTGATATATAAATATATTTTTAATTCGATGTAATGTTGTTTTTCAGTGATCGGATGATTTTTTTAACTAAATAAAATCTTAAGTATCGAGTACATTGAAACACAATCAATAAGTGAGCATTGCCATGCTAAGTCAAAGGCCCAAGTTCGGTTCCCGTGTCCAGGTGTCATTTTTCCATTAAATTGATTGAATTATGGTGGTCTCTATCTAGACATTCCTGTAACTACAATGATATGCAACTTGTGTGTTGATAATAAATATATATGAGTATGACATTGAGGCCTCTTGACCCCTTAAATGGGTGGCTAGTTTCGCTCTTGATTATGTTAAACAATATCATATTTAAATTAATGTTAGTTATTTAATTAATAGCGTTTCCTTCAATTTCTGACTCTATTGGAACGTTAAGAAAATGGTTTTTATAAACGTTTAGGCACCTAATATACAATATATTGGTACTTATCTTAAGCCTTATATATATATATATATATATATTATTCATATATATATAAATATATATATATAAATATATATATATAAATATATATTATTCATTATTATTTTAATTAATAAAAAAATGACAGATTAATATTATTATTGTTTCTGTTACTAATGTTTCCACAATAAACTTTACAGTAGGCCTAAGGTATTTGAACCCAACTCCACTGTTTTTGAATTATCCTTGTGACCTTGTATTTCTAATACCCTGTCAAATACGAAATACCAGTAGGTTATAAGACAACGAAGATTTTATTAACAGCAAGGGATCTTTACTTGTTTAATATTTTAATTAATATTTATTGTATGTCACTTGTAGCTTGTAGAAATGCTCTTTATATACTGGGAGGTGACTCCATTATATGTTCTAATGAGGTGCCTGTATTGTGAGCCTATCATTTGTTCGGTGGTGGATAGTACTGATTTTATCACAGACACTAACATGGCGGACGCAACCCTCGTTTAGTGTATAAACCTTCCTTGACTTGCGGCTATACTGCGTTAGCTCAACGTCTACAAACTTATTATTAGGTATTACCAATACAACCACACACACTTTTTTATGTCCGGGAAGATCAATGTTTTCATTATATCTTTCAAGGTTGTAAGCACCTGGAAAATTACGGAAATTTCATTTAGGTGTGTCGAGGAAATGACAGAGAAATTGAAAAAAAAAATCACTTGAATTTTAATTCATATTTGTACATAACTTTACTTCCGAAATACAACGTAAAATAACATAACACTACATTGTGGAAGCTATTATTATTATTATTAGCTCTAATTCATGCAATTTTAAAAATAGCAGTGACCTTTTTTCAGATCTTTTCATGGAAAATACATGGGGGAAAAAATATATGTATTTATATGTGGCCTGGAAAGCCTGTAAAAGTCAATAATTTTCAAATCTTACTTATAAGTCTTGAATTCATTACATATGCTTTAGACAAGTTCATGGAACTTTGCAGAATATACAGGCATAGTTAAAAGATGAGTATTAACGTGCTTTAAGTAAAAATATAATTACACACACATATATGTATTGTATTATATATATATATATATATATATATATATATATATATGTGTGTGTGTGTGTAGCTATATTTTTATACACAAGGAATTAGCTGGAGTGTATTGGAAGAAACTGATGTAGATACTCGAGAAGATCGTCATCAACTGGAGGGACAGAAGGCTGATTGCAAACCTGCACTCGGGACAGCGAGTGAAGGTGAGGCTGGATGCTGGTGGGACCAACAGCGCAGAGATAGGAAGAGGTGTGAGACAGGGACGCTGTTTGTCCCCCAGTCTGTTCAACTCGTGTGTAGAGCGGCTGGCTGGTCATTGAATCATCTTTGTTTAATAAGATAACATTTTGTATGACTGAAAACGTGAGACAAGTTCAGTATCGTTGGCATTATTAGAATTTACGGTCAGTTCATTTTCAATTTGATGAATGCAAGTAGCCTAACGAGTCTGTCTAGACAAGTGTATCTTCTCGTTTAGTTAAATTATATTGCAAGGGCCATTAATGCCTAGAAATATATTATTAGTATAAGTTCCTAACGTTCTAATAACGATTCTCACCCTTCCTTCACCTCCGACAAGACATGTATCAATCACAACTTGTGAATGTGGGGAATGCCAGGCCTCCACCGTGGTTCGGATTCCACGTTAAACTGTAGGTCCACCATTTCATCTCGCAATCACCCTACCATTACACATTAACGTAAGTGCGTATAGCCCGAACGGTTAGTAAGACGCGGTGCTAGTAGTAATAATAATAATAATAATAATAATAATAATAATAATAATAATAATAATATAGATTCTCTCCAAGAAAACATGTATAATATGTCTTAGTTAATGAGTTGATGTATCTAAATTGTAGTTTTAAAACACAGATTGTTGTTAACGGAAATGAGAAGAAACTTGGATATCTAAATTAGGTCCAGTTTATACAGAAAGGGCAGGACTAAAATTAATTGTGAGCCCAAGTTTATTTAGGGTGGGAGTATAGGGGACTCAAGGAAAAGGTAGGGTTTTTGCAGTTTTTATAAAAAAAAATATTTTTTTTGGCCAAAATAAATACAATATTTCTCTAGTAGAAACATGGAGTTTAATTTTTTTGACATGGAGATTAAAAAAGTTATTTATACCTGTTAAGGGTGTACTATAATTTAATGACTTTTTTTTCTTAATTTAAAATTTTTATCATCCATGCTGATGAAAGATATTCAAGAACTGTTGATATCATCATGTAAAGAAAATTAAACTATATTTCTACTCAAGCAACATTTTATTTACTTTGGCCAAAAAATGTTTTTCTAATAAAACTTCAAAGACACTGACCTTTTCTCGCGTCCCCTACACTCCGGCCATGCATATAGAGAGGAGGGAGTAGGATATTCGGAGTATGGACATCTTGAGCACTTGGATTGCTAACAGGACTCACTAAGAGCAGCTTGAGTGAACATAGTATAACGTGATATTGGGTAATGTGTAAAAAGGGTGTTAGGGGAGGTTCTGCTTGTTGCCTGATACATTGTTATTCATAACTAAAGGGGAATAAAGTAAGAGGGGGAGAATATCTGTCGTGTCATTTTGAAGGCTGTGTGTTTCAGTTGAGTGAATATTGAGAGATGACGTCACCAGTTACCAAGCGACCAGCTGTCATATATTGTAGCCAGCGTTGTATTTAGACAGTGCTAGAATCCATGCAAGATACATAGTATGCTGATAACTAATTCTATAGGCATATAACCCTGGACGGGTGGTAAGACGCGGTGCTAAAATAAACTACTCATATAGGCTGAATTAATGTTAATGCATTTTGAACAAAGGAACCATCAGTTTAGTCCTCTATAGTGTAGAGTACAGTTAAGTCAAAGATACCCTCTGTCATCATTCAGGATGGACCATAAAATAAAGCTAGCATACTCTCTCTCTCTCTCTCTCTCTATATATATATATAAAGAGTGTAGCAGAATATAACTTGATAAACACCTGTCATTAATCACAGTGGAAAGAATAGTTTATTCAACACTACCTTTTTTATTAATGCTCAAAAGACGATAAGGTAAAGTCACGAGTAAGATAAGTATATTGACTACATATTGAACAGTAACAAATATTACAAACTGATATAATACATCACATGATGAAAACTACAGTCTTGTCAACAATTACAACTTTCATCAGGAGATGGGGATAGTAGGCCTATATTTTCGCAGTTATTTGTTTTCGTCATACAAGTTTGACGATATATAATATACAATACATTATGTTTTCAACATTCATGGTGAACAAATCAGTATAATCTCCATTATCATATTTAATTGTTAATGGTTAATAATACAATACAAATCACACTTTCATCATGCATACAAGAAATAAAATACAGTTTAAGCTAATAAGTTACCCCAATAGAGTAAACAATACAAACAATTAACATCCTACATAGTGGAGAATACAGTATAGTTTACACTACCAGCTTTCACAATGCCTAATAGACAATATTTTAAAGATAAAATGACAAAATGTATTCAGGAATGGTAGAAAATGCATTTAAGCTACCATAAACAAACCAACTTGTCTATCGATGATGACAAATACATTGTAGACTAGAATTTCATTGTATATCATTCATGGTGGATGGCATATTAAAGACAGCAGTACCACCTTTCATAATGCTTAATTGCCAGACAATAGGTCTACAATGTGATTTAATATCAGTTTTAATAATGCGAGTTGGGCAATACAATATATTTTAAAGTAATTCTTACTATTAAACATGTAAACTCAGACTACAATCATCAATAATATCTGTTATTCTTATTACTATTCATGGTATAAAATACGATATATTAAACTTGTTAAACTATCATAGTTAGAAGAGAACAAACTATAGGCTACTCGTATAATATAGACTCTAGCACTACGAGCTATTTTAAAACATGATTACATTGTTGTATAGTCAACAATATTAACTCTCGTTATATCTGGTATACAATAGGCCTACATGATATTAAATACTACCATCAACTACTATAGACTACTTGGTAGGGTTTATATTGTAATCAACAGTTCAGTCATATCCCCTTTAATAATCTTTGGAAAAATAAAAATATTTAAATATAACAATAGTTAATTAGATGTATGATTTAACCCAATAAAGTTACAATCCGTTCCAAAAGCCCATATTGTGAGCTCTTTTAACACAATTATTTTTACTTTCCAGCAATTATTCATGGGATATTCAATGGATAGGGCTAAGATAGTCTATCAAGGTAGGCCATGTTCACTAACAATTTGAACTGTGATTAGCTACTTTCATATTTGTCAATGGTTTCGGATTATACTTACACGCTTACAAAGTTGCGAGACTTTTTATTCTTAGGTTTAACACTCTTAGGGAACATTTTGTTCAAAATATAAGCTAAAAATGAGTAAGTGATAAAAAAAATATCACACAGCCAAGTACCCAAAACTATATTAGCACACACGAAAGCTTAGTTTATTTGCTCTCTTTCAATCATATAATTTTCGAGTTCTAGGATTATTCAAATTTTAGTTAAATTCACGAGAAGTCATTCAAGGAACCCTAATTATGAATAGCATCCATCATAGCAGGCCCGACTCAGCTCTCAGCTCGCGTGAGATATGGAAGTTAAAAGGTAAAATAAAATAAATGCCAGAAATGGTTACAGTGCATTCGTATTTGAATGATTACTCGAAATTTTCCGTGGTTACGATGGGGGACAAAGTGACAGTTTCTTGTTAATAACTACAGCATATCCCTGTTAAGACAGATTAAATATGTGTGCACAATGCTTAGCTGTGAAGCCCTTCTAAATAGTCAAAAACGGCCTTTTTAATACAGCTTTCATCCAAATATCATTTAATATTTCAACAATCTTCTGTATTAGAAACTTATATAAACTCTTTATCTCCATCAATGTTTAATCATAAATGATTCACGTGCAATAGTGTTCGTGTAAATTTACGATTTCGAGTCGATTCTATCTCAGAGTTTATGGGCATGTGATTACATGCTCTCAATAATTGGTCCAATATATTAATCTTGTTGGATGCAACTTGAGGTGATATAACATTATTTTTATTAAATATGTATGTATAGCAGTGTCAACTTAAATATATTGTAATGTTTGGTTGCCAATAGAGTATATTGTAATGTTTGGTTGCCAATAGAGTATATTGTAATGTTTGGTTGCCAATAGA